>PVIC010003967.1:0-65512 GCA_004025085.1 Thryonomys swinderianus | reverse complement strand
AAATCGTGACTAGAGCAGAGTCCACAGGTAGCAGGTAGGCAGTGTGATGCTGAGGAACACGTATAAGAACACTCAGAGGCACTGTCTACAGACAAACTTTTAACAACTTCTGGCTGAACAGCAGAGAACCACAGTTGAGGAGCTTTCTGGAGAGAAGAGGGAGTATTTACAATCAGTGCAGTGAAGCTTCTAAAATAAAGGAAACCCTGAAAAAATGGACAGAGCTACATACATTTGTAGAGAAGACCCACCCAGATTAGAGTTGCATAATGAATGTGTTATCAAAAGACCTGAGAATAAATATAGTTGTTAAAAGTGAACATGAAAGAGGACCTACAAATGATTCAGAAGAAGGACTGAATCAGGAAAGGGAAAAAGAAAAACAGAATAGTTGGACTCCATGATTCATATGGACAATGAAGACTGAGCCAAATTGGTGACAAATACTAAATCCTTTTATAAAAGAGCAAGATAAAAGTATCTGTTGTGGGGCCGGAGGGTTAGCTCAGTGGTTCCGGCGCCTGCCTCGCAAGCGCAAGGTCCTGAGTTCAATCCCGGGTAACCACGTATAATGCTGGGCGTGGAGACTCACGCCCACCAACAATCAATACCGCATACCACAATGCCAGGCATGGTGGCTCACGCCTGTAATCCCAGCACTCGGGAGGCAGAGACAGGAGGATTGCTGAGTTCGTGGTGGCTTGCCTGGGCACCATAGTAAGCTCAGGGCCAGCCTGAACTACAAAGGGAGACCCTGTCTCAAAAAAAGCAAAAAAAAAAAAAAAAAAGTATCTGTTGTGCTGTTTATTAATTTTAAAAGTATAAATGATAATTCTTCTGTTAAATAATTTGACAGATAAAGAGTTACTCTTTCACTTAATACTTTATAATTACTCTGTAGGACGTTATTTTAAACCACAGAACCTTCCTTTTATTGTTTTAAGAATAGTTAAATACTTTAATTATTGACTCCAAGCAACTAATTAGAAATCTGAATCTTGGTAACTAGTAACTTACCATTGCCATATGGAAATGCACGTGTAGACCGACTATCATAACCAGAGGAATGTCCACTGTCAAAGGGAAAAACGTATTTATGAGTCTATTGCAAATACTTTTTGAATTTTAATCATTAGGCACAGATGGCAAAAACAAGGCAAAATTGTACCTTTTTTGTCTATTAGAGATAGGGTCTCACTATGTTGCCCAGGACAGGATCAAATTCCTGGGCTTATATAAACCTCTTTTATCAGCTTCCTGAGTAGACAGGACTAGAGTTGCATACTCCTGAGTACAGCAAAACTGTAACTTTTATTCAACCACCATTTAATGATACTTTATAATTTCATTTTTAAATACAAAAAAGGTTTTTAGCCTCAAAAATATTAAACCTAACACAATTTTAAAGAAAAATATAACTTGCTAGTATTATTTACCATGAATAAACTCAAATCAGCTTGGCTTATCGTGAGATAGCAAAGAAACACGGAGGCTAACAGAATATTTGAAATTTAAATATTAATCTTTAAAAAACTAGATTCTAACAGTTATAAATGGGTAATTCAACTGCATTTACATGATCATCAAATATTACTTTTTGACACTCTGAGAAATAAGTGTGCTTCACTGATAAAACCAAATCCTTGTATATTCTTACAATTCAAACTATCATTTCCTTTGAAAGTCAAAGGCATGGTTTAATGTTACTAAGTTTCTCACAATTTTCTTTATTCATAATTTGAGTATGTTTTCAGAAATACACTATTTTTAGAATATATTTGTCACTTAAATGGGCCGGAGAGTTAGCTCAGTGGTTCTGGCTCCTGCCTCCCAAGCGCAAGGACTTGAGTTTGACCCCCCTCACACATTGTATGTGGATCCTGGTAACCACATACAATGCTGGGCATGATGACTCACACCCACCAGCAATCAATACCACATACCACAGTGCTGGGCGTGGTGGCTCACGCCTGTAATCCCAGCACTCGGGAGGCAGAGGCAGGAGGATTGCTGAGTTCAAGGCTTGCCTGGGCTACATAGTGAGCTCAGTGCCAGCCTGAACTACAAAGCAAGACCCTGTCTCAAAGAAAAAAAACAGAAACTGAGTCTCAAAGAGGTACTCAGCTTTCCCTAACATCACTATGACTCAACTCCTATGCTGTGAAACACAATCCTGCCACCCATGAGGGGAATAATCTTCACTGCAGCATCCTGGCTGACAGAAACTGTAAGCACAGAATACAAAAACATACTGCAGAATGGATTCAACTCTTCTTTATGAAAGCTGAGATCCACCAAGGGAGCAAGGAATAAAGCATCTTTCCTTTTTTACTAGGTCCAATTGTTCTGTGTAATCCCAAAAGAAACAGGTATTATTTGTGACTTCTAATAAACTATTTGTATTTCCCACAAAACTTGCTTCAGTCAACAGTCTAGAGATTTTTAAAAATCAGAATGTTACAATTAGAAGCAATATAGTACTTTAATATATTACAATTACATTTTCTTTGCCCTCTTTTGACACCAGATTTATTGATTAATTTTATTTTATTTTTTGCACAATGAGGGATTTAACTCAGAACTGTGTACTTGCCAGGCAGGCAGTGGTACCGCTGAGCTCATCCCCAGAACCCTGTTTTGAAAGCAGGCTGTAAGACTACTATGTTATATAAAGGCAATTAACAGATTAGATTTATGAATTAGAAGGCAAGTGCTACATTTATAAAATTAAATCTTTTACAATTATACCAAGAATATTCCTCAGTAAAGATTATCAATTATCAAATTTCACAGTATCTGATTTACCTTTCTATTGTTGGTATAAGAGATGGCGGTGGAGCACCTGGTGGAGGAGGAAAACCTGAAACATTCAATCATAAGACAAAAAAATTAACAGAATTTGTATTTAATGTCATAAATGAAACAAAGTTGCTGCGATTCACTAAATTTCTCTGAGGACATAAACGTGCTTTTCTATGTTATAATGGATGGGGGGGATGGAGCTTAAACTTACAAACAGATTTTTGGAGCAATAAAAATTTCAATGAACATTCTGGCCTAACACACAGAACACAAACGGGGAGTAGTCAGGACACCTGGTCTTATTTTCAGCACCACACACAGCCCATTTTGTGAGTATGAAAAAGTTAGTCTCAATGCCTTACCTTTTCCATATAAAAAACAGCAGTAGTATTGCCACCAGATATGTTTTACTTGGAATATTTTAGAAGAAAAGCAAAGTAGCATTTACCTCCTTTATTTGAGACTATTTTGGATTTTAGATAAATAGAAATTTCCTTAAAATGTATTACTTATGAATAAAATCTTACCAGTAAATATATAAATGCTCAAACTAAGAACATCTCCCATAAAATACATTTTAAATAGCACAACCCCAATGAATGACTTTACAAAGAGAGAGATATATGGAACTCTAGATTAGTTAGAAGGAAAATAAATCTTCACCTTTTTATTATAAGTTTGTAATACCTAAATACCATACCACAGATTATGGCTAAAAGGGATCCTAGCTAAGCTACACTGCACTTTCAAATTCAAATAGGCAATACAGTATTCCAACCAAAGACTTTCAAGATTCCACCTCTCATATGACACCAATTCCTTCCAAGTTTTTAACAACCCACACTATTAGTGCATTAAATTATATAACTTAAACTCTTCACACTACAATTCACATACTGTCCCCATGAGGACAAGTATTCCATTGTTGTATTCTCTGTTACTGGCTACACACTTGAAATCTCTTCCACTAAGCCACCTTTTTAGCACTCTATATAAAACTGAGTCCAAGTTCCCTATATCTCTTCTCCAAGTCCCCTTTAAATAAATGTTTCAAACGTTTTCAAGTTTACCATGCTCTTTACTGTACTCAAGGTTTAGGACCTGTAAGTCCTCTATTAAACAGCACTACAAGCAGAAAATTTAGTAATTACTACATCAGTCCTACAGTCCACAATCCTATGTTATACAGCTTCACAACCAAGTTGCTTTTTAAATTAAAAAAAAAAATACACCAATCCCTTTGACTTTCCCTGGTAAGTCTCTTACAGCCACATTCACACACAATCCATGACTCTATCCCCATATCTAAGCATGTCCACTCTGCTCTGCAATTTGAACTTCATTATTTCTGTTTATCCAGGTCATTTTGAATTTAGACCCACCCTTCCAAGCATCACCACTTATTCTCTTCACATCCCCTGGCTTTTAATAGTGAACTCAGTCAACACACTTGCTATAGCACAATAAAAAGAACTGACAGAAATTAAAAAACAAAACCGAGCCACACATAACTCCTATTATCATGCTATCACTACAACAGTTAATCACATCTTGAATAACCACCACCGGACCACTCATTAATTCATCCAACTGCTGTGTGGTTCAGAACGTACTTTCTCATGACATTGAGTTATGCCAGCCAGATTTAAAAAATAAAAAATCATGTTAAAAGTCAAGGTAAATTAAACTTTTCTCTTATACTACCTTTTATCATAAAAAATTCACTAGTCTGAAAAAAATTTTTTACAAAAAAAATAATTTTATATTCCACTCTATTTTCTTCACAAATTGATACGGTGAGAATTTCCTCAGAATCTCTATTTCCAGAGAAATGGGTAAGACAGCTTCAAGGGAACTAAGTGTCTTAAAACTGAAATGAAGCAAAGGCAGAGCTGAAAATAGGACCTTGAAATCCCAATAGCCTAGTTGATTCTAACCACATCAACACTGACCCTCCTGTAACTATGAGTTTTGAAATTTCATGTTCATTAACAATGATGGAGAAAACATGAAAAAAGTTTTACCTGGAGGTGGTACAGTTATTGGGATACCTAAAAAACAAGTGATGAAATTTAATATAGTAACTGGATTTCAGAACCTGTTAGGTATTTATGCCATCACCAAAACAAACTTTGAAATAAAACCCCTTGCCTCATTATCCTGGCTCAGTCACTCAAAAGAGAAACATTCTGTTTTCTTGCAGACCAACAATTCAAATGTAACATCCAACTTCCCTGATGACAGCCCAGTCAACAACTTGATAACAAAATTTCCCCCACTAGTTGTAATCACAAATGAAGTTAGACATCAGTTAAAAAGCACACTTGTGCAGGGACAAATATCAAACTCCATATTAATGCTGACTAAATTTGATAATCAATGCCTGATCTTGTTTTCTTAACTTTTAAACGGGGAAACTGATTTGTGGGTTTTTTAATACTGCAGATAGTACAAGGTAACAAAAGATTACAGAAGTATTCACTTCTGCAAAGCCCAATGTGGACTACTGAAATGTTACAGTTGGTGACTACTTTTAGTAATAGAGAAATATTTAATATTTTCCTTAACTTGAAAGAGAAGAAGGGGGTATAGCAAATTCACATCTACACACCCCCCTGGGGCACATTAACATAAATATGGATTATTTCTTCAAGTGCCAGCAAATACTAATTTACTTGCACATTATAAACTTTAAATAAATTATGTATGAACACTGTCAATTTGCATTAGCCAAATGTGCCCTTAAATTTATTTACTCATACAAAATTAAAGTCTGTATTTTAAATTTAAGAGAAACATGAAAGGCAAATTATGTGACATACATATTTTAACTAATTTCAGTTAAATTTTAAACAACTTTCTCATGAAAAGTTATATACCATAAATATATTCAACACAGTTGAAATGGCAAATTCTATTTTTAAAATTGTAACAAAATTAGTACAAAGGAGGGGGAAATTTTAATTCATTCACATGCAAATCTGAAATCACTTTCAGATGTTTTCTTGACAATGGAAACTTGCTAATGCTTTAGTTTAAAATGTTCTGACATGCATGTTTTATCAAAGTAAGTTGTTTATATAAAGACAGCAGACTGCCTTTGTACTATAGCCACCTGATATGAACACCAACGCAATAAACGATACCCTAAGCTTACAAACCCAACAAAACTACAACATGTATGTAAAGCTGCCAGTGTGCTTCAAAACTCATTAGGGTTCTACCAATCTACCCTCCTAATCTACAACTATGGCAATTCTTATCCATCCTTGGGGTAACTTGTTGCTTCCCCACTTATTAAGAGTCCAGCAGACAATGCAAGCTAAGAGGCCCAGATTCCAAACTAAACAGGGAAATTAAGAAAGTCAGAGAGAGCATTAAATGTTTTTAATGTTACTGCCTAGTTTTCTGTAGAAAGGTACAGAATTTTTAGAACACTAGTGAACTTCACTATTTTGCCTTGTTTTCAAATTTAAATACATGATTTAAATTTCTTTTGTATGTCAATAGTGTATTAAAATCAGCCACCCTTTCCATCCTAAGAAGTTTACATAAATGAAGATATAAGCAGTTCCTTTACTTCAGCTAATTCTTACTATAGCTTATCAAAAAGTGAAGTCATGCTAAAAAAAAAAACCTAAGAAGTTTCTAGTCACTTCAAAAATACTTAAGCTGTAAAAGTTAGACAAAGATAAAAGATACATCCAAATTAAATATGCAAGAATGGTAGTTAAAAGGTAGTCTACCTATAATTTTAATCTTACTACCATAGTATCACAGAGTAGATTTTTAAAAATCAAGTAGAACTATGACTACAATTAGAGTAAAAGAAAAAATGCCACGTTTAGATGTCTTTCCATTCATTATACTACAAAAAGCTGGCATGGGAAGTAACAAAAAGAAATCTTGTTAAATCTCTACTTAATCTAAGATTTTATTTCAGTGTCAGTCCTTATTGGTAAACATTCAGTGGAACAGGACTGTACAGTTGATGAATACATTATACAACCAATTATCCAGAACACTTTCAAATTACAATTGATAAACTTCAAACTGCGATACAATGTAAGGTCAACAATATTGTAAAATGAATAGGAAAAAAAGTCTTTTCCTGGTTAGTCATCTCTAACAGTAGTAAAACTAAGATTTCTAGTTATGACAAAAATCCTTTAGAAAAGCAATACTGAAACTCTTAACAGGCTGAATATATTATATACTGAAACTTAGGCCTGCATAAAAATAACCTGGAGAATTTAAGTAAATATTGCTAGTCCATTTTCTTAGAATGTCTGATTCAGCAGATCTATGGTGGAACCACAAAATTTGCATTCCCACAAATTTCCCTCAATATGATATGTTACTGGCTGTGACCATACTTAGAGAATCACTGGACTAGATTCTAAAATTCTCCCTTATTGAACTACTACAGAACTCAGCAGTGATGAAATAAATGCTCTTCTCAATTTTTAGAAAATGAAAGCATCTACAAATTACACTAAATAAAATACTGTGAGAATCTGTACTATCCAGTACTCTCAGAGAGAAGGAAAGAAAAGTTAGTTTTTCCAGTATATAAAAGAATATATTTATACACACTCTTAAGGGAGAAAGGGGAAGTCGGGTGAGGAGAGATTGGAAATTCTACTTGGGTTACTGTGGCAAATAAACAAAGTTAGTATTTCTGCTAAATATGGTTTGATAAAAATTTGGCAAAAAAATGTGCTTGCATTAGCAATTTTTTCTCATAAGTAGTGGGCTCTAGAGTCACAAAAAAAATAAATGAAGACTTTCTATAAACTCACTTCTCACATATCCATCATCAATTTGTATAACTAAGGCAATGCAATGATCTCTGCATCCTGTCACCTGTGCCTTTGCACACCTCTGCTACTTATGTCCTCCTCTGAGTATGGGCTGGACATTGTATTTGTTTATAACATACAAAACATAGCAAAAAAGGTGTCACTTACATGATGAGGTTAGAAAAGACAGTTACTTCTATTTTGCTGGTACCCTTTCTACTGCCATCTCAGCTTGCACGCTTTGATGACGTAAACTGCCATGTTGTAGAGGACCATAGCCAGTGGGTCCTAGAAGAAACCAAGTACTTTTAACAGCAACATGTGTAACTCCAGAGATGACTCTTTCCTCAGTCAAACTTTTAGAGATGACTGTGAGGTCTGAGAGAGATTGTGAAGCAGAGAAATCAGTGCTGTTCCTCTATTCCTAACTGAGAAAAACTGCTTGGTAATAACTATATATTATGCTAAACTATTACTTGCTAGGGGGATTTGTGATGCAACAACAGAAAACCAGTACCTATCTCTTCTCTATTAAGTTCAGAAGGAAAAATGGAAGAATTCTGTGAATTTCTGCTTCCTATTTGTTACTAGTAAATCACAAATTCCATGAAAAGCCTGATTACTTAAGTCACAAGATTTCTTCAACTTCAAAGAAAACATCTTAAAAAGTTTGTGGAAAAAAAATTCAGTACAAAAACCCCAACTTCGTAAAAATTTTCAAGTAGCACCTTTTACCAGAAATGCTATATATCAAAGTTTTAAAAATTAGATACAGGGCCAGAGATTTAGCTCAGTGGTTCTGGCGCCTGCCTCACAAGTGCAAGGTCCTGAGTTCGATCCTGGTAACCACATACAATGCTGGGCATGGTGACTCACACCCACCAGCCATCAATACCACATACCACAGTGCCAGGTGTGGTGGCTCACGCCTGTAATCCCGACACTTGGGAGGCAGAGGCAGGAGGATTGCTGAGTTCAAGGCTTGCCTGGGCTACGTAGTGAGCTCAGGGCCAGCCTGAACTACAAAGCCCCTGTGTCAAAAAAAAAAAAAAAAAAAAAATTAGACACAAAAACACTTACACATACATACATCTCACCTACCACTTACCCTTTTCAAAAAGCACTGAATGTAGAATACTATAAATCATTTCCTAATGATTAAAGTAATTAATTGTATGGTACAGCAAGACCCTGTCTCCAAAAGGCAAAAAAAAAATTAAATAAAAATTGTATGGTACAAAAAAAGTAAAGAACATTTAAGAAAAAAAGTATTAAAAATGCTATGGTTACAAAACTAAACACAACCAAAAAATTACTATCCCATTTCATATCTAAAATGCAAAAAAAAGGTAATTTCACATTATTGTGAAATGAAGACTCTTATTTTTAAGGGTCATTTAATCTTGTAATTTATAAATTTGCAGTCTGCAGAAAATAAAAACTATCCCAAAATATATCTGATAGTTGTCAGTATTTTCACCAGCATGATATATAACCACAAAATGACTGAAGGACAGTGCACAACATTAGGTATTAAGCTGTAATTAGGTTCTATAAACATTGATAATTTAAAATTATCAATGGTGTACCAAAAATATAACTACTAAAAGGGAGGCACCTATAGGGAAAAAAAGACATTCTAAACTAGTCTTAAAAACTTTTAAATACTACAAAATTTGCATTTAAATTAATTTCAATTATGCCAAAAATACTATTTATTGCAGATAATCAGAATTATTTCCCACTTTGAGTTTACTGAAAATGACAAGTTGTATTTATGTTTGTTTTTAAACATAGGAAAACAAATGAAAACATGAACATAGTTCTTAAAGGGTTAAAAAATTTTGTTTTTGGAGACACCAGTAGAAAATGTTGAATTTCTGCAGAGCCATTTACTATGAAGTAATATGGTAAGACCAAAACTCCATAGCACAACAGCTTAGTGTTATTTTATAATATTTAAAAACAGCTTCTTAATACCACATGAAGAACTCAACATCACTGGTCATTCAAGAGATGCAGATGAAGACAACTCGGAGATTCCATCTCACTCCACAAAGAATGGCTGCTGTCTCGAAATTAGCCAGCAACAAATGCTGATGAGGCTGTGGTAAGAAAAGAGCTCTTCTCCACTGTTGGTGGGAATGCAGACTGATACAACCACTATGGAGATCAGTGCGCAGATTCCTTAAAAAAACTAGGATTAGGGCCGGAGGGTTGGCTCAGTGGTTCAGGCGCCTGCCTCACAAGCACAAGGTCCTGAGTTCAATCCCCGGTAACCACATACAATGCTGGGCGTGGAGACTCACGCCCACCAGCAATCAATGCCACATACCACAGTGCAGGGCATGGTGGCTCACGCCCAGGACTCAGGAGGCAGAGGCAGGAGGATTGCTGAGTTTGAGGCTTGCCTGGGCTACATAGTGAGCTCAGAGCCAACCTGAACTACAAAGCGAGACACTGTCTCAAAAAAAAAAACAAAAAAAACCCCCCTAGGATTAGAGATTCCATTTGACCCTGCTAGGACTGTACACAAAAGAATTAAAGATTCATATCATAGCGACATATGTGCATCCATGTTTATAGCAGCTCATTTTGTGATAACTAAATCTTGGAAACAACCCAAATGCCCACCAACTGGAGACTGGCTAAAGAACATGTGGGGTTTTTAAAAATAAAATGGAGTATTATTCTACCATAAAGAATGATAAATTTGGGCCAGGATGGTTCCAGTGCCTGCCTCGCAAGCACAAGGTCCTGAGTTTGACCCCGGTAACCACATACAATGCTGGGCGTGGTGACTCACGCCCACCAGCAATCAATACCACATACCACAGTGCCGGGTGTGGTGGCTCACGCCTGTAATCCCAGCACTCGGGAGGCAGGGACAGGAGGATTGTTGAGTTCGAGACTTGCCTGGGCTACACAGTGAGCGCAGGGCCAGCCTGAACTACCAAGCGAGACCCTGTCTCAAAAAAAAGAATGATAAATTTGAATCATTCATACTCAAATGGACATACCTTGAGGACATATTCATAAGTGAAATAAATAAGTCACAGATGTGTAAATAACGTATCTTTTCTTTCATATAAGAAACTGAAAATGTAAATCAGTACTAGAATGTATGATGGCCACTGTAAAATAGAAAATACCCTATAGGAAATGGGGGTAGGGGTAAATAATGAGTGGAAAAGAAAAAATTGTGATGGTTAAAAAAAAAGGGGAAACAAACTCATGTATATAGGGGGTGGATGTTGTAGGGTAGGTAGAGGAATGGGAAAAATGAGAATTAAGTCGTGTCCTATATGGGTACAAATTCTCAATGTTGAGTGTATCATGATGTGCATATAAAATGTATGTACTTCATAATAAAAAATTGTTTTTAAAAAAACAGCTTCTTGATAAAATAATAATATTCAAGGGTGCTGATACTAGCAATCTAATATAGACTGGCCTTCTGCCAAAACAGCTCTCAAGGAACTGAGATCCTTTCAAAGTCAAAGCTACTTTCATAAAAATACTAAGATGTGCACATTTTTCATGTGCACAGTGGAGTTTTCCTAAAGCTACATGACTTAGGTATTATTACAGATATAATGAATCAACAAACAGAAGAGCCCTGTAATTCTCTATTAATACATATTGTAAAAAGATTTACAGAAGTATAGAACAAGATCACTTCTCACTAAATGCTTTTTATTAAGTGCTATTTTTCATAAAAATATTAACATGCAATACTTTTAAAGATATTTTAATAAATATCTTAATTTCTTTTAATTTCAAATGCAAAAAAAAGAGGGACAACATGTATAAATAAAGCTCTGCAAAAATATCTTATTTCTAAAAAGTCTGTCACTAAAAAGTTTGAGAAACACTAAGAACCAGGTGCTGACACAGAAATAATCTAAATATGCAGACCTATTAGGAAATACAGAACAATCCCATATGTGAGCTGGGCTCCTTACTCTGGTTCCAACATATTATTGTTAACTGAAATCAAGATTTTAAAGAAATGAACGAAATATTTAAGTTCATACAATTAGTAGTACTAGATAACCAGATAAGACACTGATTTATATGACAACAATCTTCAGGAAGGAATAAACTTCTTTCTAAAATGTAGAAGCATTTTTACACTACATAAATTAGTAAATTTTGCATCCAGTTTTCAAGTACTGGTTTTCAAAGTGCAAAATATCTTGGTTTGTGGTCCAGAGGGGTTGGGCTATATTCAGTAAAACAAAGAAGTTCCTCAACTTAGAAGGATTCTACCCCTAGGCTTAATTTCAATTGTTTCCAACACTCACAAAACCAAAGTCACAGGGCCTTAATATTATTGGATGTAACAAGAAAGAAGCCAAATCAAACTTGCCCTCTATTCTCCAAAAAATTCATAAAATTACAGTAAATAACATTTAAAAGAATAAACTATAAGCCTAGCAGAGATAGTTCACAATCATTAAATTCACTTTTTTTTAAAGAAAACAAACCACAGACAAGTATTACATGATTCATTTATATAAGATACCTATAATAAGCAAATTCATAGAAAGCAGAACAAAGGTTTATCAAGGCCTGAAGAAAGGAGGGAGAAGTGATTACTGTTTAAGAATTAGAAAGCTTTGTTGAGGATGATAAAAAGTTTTTAGGTATAGAGCATGGTGATGGTTACACGATAAACTGTTGTTGTGCACTTACAAATCACTATAATATGTATACTTTACCACAATAAACAAAACAACATAGCCTATAACAGTAGTGCTTTAGTGCTCACTTCGGCAGCACATATACTAAAACAGTAGTGCTTTAAAGTTTACAATATCTGTTCTAATGAACAAATATTTTCAAAGCTGGCTTACTCACTTCAAAATAGACTTAAAACAAAACAAACAAACATAAAAGTCAACTGGCTTTTTAAAAAATAATTCTATTTCCCATTCTTTATATCTCCCTAACCCCCACTCAGATATATGTACATTCTTCAAATCAAGGAGATGTTTTGGGAGGAATGCTACTAAGGCCTATTATTGGGATGAATACACATAATTCAATACTATAGTTTTCCTGACATGTACTAATCCATTTTGTTATGCTTTATATCTAGACGTCTCCCAAGAGCCTCGTATGTTCCTAGGAGGGACTTTCAGAAGGTACTATTGGATTATAGCGCATTGTAGCTGACTTGCTCTTAGGAAGTGGGGACAGAAAAGCCAAGTCACTGGGGGAATGCCCTGGAAGGTCCACCTTCTATCCCTTCACCCCCTCTGCTTCCCATCTAGCGGACAGTGTGCAGCTTTTCTCCATCATTCCCCTCTACCATGCCATCCTGCCTGGAAGCCAGCTTACTAGGCACTAAAACATGAGCCAAAATAAACTTCTCTTCTTCCTTAAATTGTGGAGTTGGCATTTTGTCCCAGCAAGCAGGGGAGTAAGACACATTTCAACAAGTAATAAAAACAGGCTTTCCTGCCGGGCACGGTGGCTCATGCCTGTCATCCTAGCACTCGGGAAGCAGAGGCAGGAGGATTGCTGAGTTTGAGGATTGCCTGTGCTACACAGTGAGCTCAGGGCCAGCCTGAACTACAAAGCAGACCCTGTCTCAAAAAAAAAAGAAAAAAAACAGGCTTTCCAGCAGAACTACCTGGGTTAGAATCCTAGTTCTGCTACTCCCTATTACTTAAATAAATGCTGTTACACATAAGCGCTGTTTTGCTCATCTGTAAAACTAGAAATATCTACTTCAGATGTTCCTCTAGAATCAAATGAGTTAATACCAGAGATGTGTTTAGATGTGCTCAGAAATACACATTTACTATTAAGTATAAGCTATTATTACTTAGAAAAGGCGCAATAATGTATTCCTGAATAAAAAAGATGCGAGGTTTTCTTCTGGTTCACAAGAAAATGAAAAAACAGATTTTTTTTTAAATATAGAAGATCATGATTGACCATTATTTGTTTTCAAGCTCCTGTTGGTATGGCTACAAGGAACATTAAATACTTCTGTACTACCAGATGTCTCTTCCAACCTTCGCTGTACTCTAATACAAAATTTCCTCTTTCTTTACACAAATCTTTTATGGCCAGAAATACTTTGACCTCTGTGTGTTACCAGGAAGGTTCCATACCTGTTTGTAGTTGTGGGCTTGGAAGAAAAGAAGGCAATTATGTCTTTCCTTTCTGTCAACTATTTAATAGTAAAAACTGATGGTGACAGTTGTCTCTATCACTTCATAATTATTAAGAACTATTTTGTTAAGTGATGAGCTATGACTGCAAACATCCAATGATGCAAAGTTGACCACAAATGAGGGCATGTCTGAGAATAACTATTAATAATTATGGTGAGATGATAGTTAATTCTCTTCCAGAGAACTCTGAACAGTCAGCCCCAGTGTTTAAAAAGAAAAAGAGCTGACAGCATCCAAAAATATAATTATCTATTGTATTTGTCTGATATATAAAACATTACCCTTAAAAAGTTATGCATTACAAATCTAATGTTAACAAATATAACATTAAAATACATTTAAATCATTTCTCAAACGACTCTGCCCTTTCTAGTATTTCTAAAGCCAGCAAAAAAAGCCCAAAAGACCAAAGAACAACCTTTAAGATTTCTCAAACACACTAAGAAAAACAGAGTGCCTTTTAAGGCAAATATGTAAAAAGATTATGGGATTAGGTTTCTTTGCTGCTTTTGATTCTTGAGATCATTTAGATTACAAAGACTACAGCACATAACCGAATCAATGGTTCTGTGGCAAATGCCTACAGAAAACACAGCTTTGAGCACCAGTGTTTATAGTCATCATAGCCATACTACTGACTAGAGCCAGGGCAAATTATGGTTGAATGAGCCAACTGTCAGTGTAAAAACTCAGCTCTAGGGCCGGAGGGTTAGCTCAGTGTTTCCGGCGCCTGCCTCGCAAGCGCAAGGTCCTGAGTTCAACCCCTGGTAACCACATATAACGCTGGGCGAGGAGACACGCCCACCAGCAATCAACACCGCATACCACAATGCCAGACGTGGTGGCTCACGCCTGTCATCCCAGCACTCGGGAGGCAGAGACAGGAGGATGGCTGAGTTCGCGGCAGCTTGCCTGGGCACCATAGTGAGCTCAGGGCCAGCCTGAACTACAAAGCGAGACCCTGTCTCAAAAAGCAAAAAAAAAAAAAAAACTCAGCTCTAGTGCTATGGAAACATCCATGTTAACTCAATGAGCTAACACACTTAGAAAGTGACAAGTGTACAAAAGACACTGGACTAGCACTGCAGGAAAACACACATGAAAATACATACCCTACACTCTCTCCAGCAGCTCACATTCTAGTAAAAATAAGTAACTTCGATAGTTTCAACTAACAAATGCTTGACGGTATGTCCCCAACCCCAGCAAACGTGCCACAGTAAGAGACTATCTAAAGAATTAGAATTCACTTTAATCTGCATTCCTTAAATTCTGACAGGACAGCAGGGAAACAATAACCCAAGAGTAAGTATCAAAGGAAATCTGGATATGAAGCATAGACCTGAGAATTAATATTAGGTAAACAGACCAAGCAACAGAAAAATAATCAATGGTACTCTACAGTATAACATCATCTATAAACCTAAATATTATCTGAGATTTTTCTTATAAACCATTTTTATAAAAAGTAAACTTCCAGATGATGCCATTGCTTATCAACAATATCCTAGACTTTCTGAACATTCCTATAGCAAGTATCTATTTTTTCATAAATTCATTTTTTTCCTTTAATAAATGGTTAGTACTGAACATATAAACACATTGCAGAGGATATACCATTTGTATACACAGAAGTTCTTTCATTCTGTCATTTGTGACAATACTCATGAATCTACAGGACACTGTGCTAAGTGAAATAAGCCAAGCACAGGAAACAAATACTGCAAGACCTCACTTCTATGTCAAACTCATAGCAGACAGTAGCATGGAGATTATGAGGCTGGCTGAGGGTAGAAAACAGAAGACACTGTCCAAAAGGTACAAAGTTTCAGTTAAAACAGGAAAAAAAAAAACATGTTCTAGATGTCTATTTCACAGCATGGTGAATATAGTTTAATTATGTTTTAAAATTGTAAAAGAACAGATTTTAAATATTATAGTGACATATAGTTTAAATTTATTACACAATGTATATATACATAAAAATATCATATAGTACCTATAAGCATTTAAAATTATTTATGAATTAGAAGATTTTTTAAATTTTAGCAAGAGATATGGCTTAATGGCACAGCATCTGCCTGCCAAGTCCAAGATCCTGAGTTCAATCTCCAGTATTGCAAAATAAATACATAAGTAAATAAAATAAAAATTCAAAAAAGAAACCAGTCATGTGCACCTATAATCCCAGCAATACAGTAGGCTGACTCAGGAAGATCTCAAATTCAAGCCTAGCCTGGTCAACTTAGTAACTTAGCCAGACCACATTTCAAAACAAATAAGAATATATGAGGGGCCAGGAATACAGCCTACTTCAAAGATCCTGGGTTTAATCCCAGTATAGCAATAATCAATCAATCAGTAAGATTTTTTGAAGAATAAATTTTCAAATCACCTTTAGTATCTAGTAAAATTTAAACAAGATTTTAAAGCAATTCAGCATAAGAATTATTATCCCAAACAGCAATCATTTTTACTTGTATTTTAAAAAGGATTCAAAAGTTGATTATTCTATATTTTATCTAATTCAGTTTTTTCAGAGGATAATGGATTTATGAATTACATTGTCTTCATTATGAATCACACAATCTCTTTTCATTGGTTAATTCTCAGCAAATTCAAAAATCAGAGATCAATTCTAATATAAGGTTTGTGCTGAATTTCATAATTGGAATAAGAAAATCACTGAACTTAAGAAATCATGTTGTCTGGCATAAGCACATCTACCCCATTCTAAGTTTTTCCTCTGAGACAACAAATTATTTAAAGATGGAAACCATTTTTTGTAATATTTTTTCATCTTTTTGAGAGTTGACAGTGGGAGGAAATCCATGTAATTAGGATGAGGGCAAAGGTTGTAGCTGGTATTTAGACACATTTATTTGAATCTGATCAGAATAGTTTTCTTAAAGCAAAAACAATTCTCTGCAAAAACAAAGTAAGTGATAGCACATGGCTCTCTAGTATGAAATGATTTTACAGAAAGCAAATCCTAATACATGCCTCTATGCAATTCTCATCAGAAAAAAATAATTTTTATTATTTACTGTTGGCATTCTCCTTAGGAAGATAAACTCAATCTTGTCAAGTTCATAAAAAGTTAAGGGAAATACAGTAAAGTCTACTGGAGAAAAGATTAAAGGTATAAATAAAAATAAAATTGGGGATTATTTGTACCTTTTTTCTCCATTACCACTGACCTGGTTTTTAATAATGAAAAGTAGATGAAAATACAGTTTTTTAAACTTACCACTTTTTAATTTGGTCTTGTTTAAAATAAAGCAAATGCCAGGTACCTGCCGCCCAGCACCAATCAACTAGAAGGAAATCTAATCCATGTTAAAAGTATGTTTTAATTGTTTTCAAAACAAGTTAATAAATTGTTTGCAATTCAGTAGGAATTTATATATATATTTTTAGTAGCAACTTTACTTCAGGGATCACAATCGCTATTTATAGGACAACTCTCTATTTTAAATTTGTCTCTGCTATGCTAAAATAACAATTCATATAGGACCGGGATTTAGCTCAGTGGTTCCAGTGTCTGCCTCGCAGGAGCAGGTCCCAGGCTCAATCCCTGGTACTACATTATCACAGAGCTGTGCATGGTGGCTCATACCTCTAATCCCAGCACTTGGGAGGCAGAGGCAGGAGGACTCCTATGAGTTCAAGGCTAGCAGTGAGCTGAGAGCCAGCCTGACCTACAAAGTGAGGCCCTGTCTCAAAAAAAAAAAAAAAAAAAATCTGTTCCAGTGTAAATCTGCCTGAGATAAGATATTACTTTTAATGCAAAAAAACCAAGATAATTTCAAAATATATTTTCACCATTAAACTCCAAATACGAAACATGCACAGGTTCTCTTTTCACATCAAATGCCTTTTTTACTATTTACCTGGTGGTGGAATCAGAGGTGGAGCAGTACTGACAGTTGGAGGAGGTGGGAGAAACGGAGGCGGTGGAAGGTGGGTGGGAGGAGCTCCTGGAGGGAAAAATGGAGGTGGTTTGCTAAAATTGTTGTCTACTTCAGTAGCAGATCTTTCAGAAAGGACCTAAAATTAGAGGACAAGTCATCAGACATGTGTTTTCTAAAGTTACTCTTAAAAATTAATTTCATTCCATATAAAAAAACAAAACAGCAAGTGTAATTTGCATACATACATATTAGGGGAGGTAATAATTTGTTGTACACTGAGCTTATATATATGCACTAAGATCAGACACTTTCAAATACATACTTTTAAAATGTTTAGATTTAAAGCTTAGGAAAAAAAACTGATTACCAAGGAAACAATAGGAGCTGATAGGAAAATTACAAATAAATTATTTATAAATATAATGTAGGAATTGTAATACATGTTATAACAGTTAAATATTCAAATTAAAGCAATATAATCACTAATCACAGATACTTGCTCTAAGAAATTAAATTAAGTGGCCATGTGTTGGACATTCACTGTAAGAAAGCCTATCATCCCAGGTGCAGAGAAACTGTAAACTATGTTTCTAAGGCGAGAAGTTAATAGGCAATAATAGATGTAAATTACTTCTTTCTGTGACCCATGTAACTTTAAGAACAAAGGTTCAGGGGCATTAAGGCACACACCAGGAATCCCAGCACTCCAGAGGGTGAAGAAGGACTGCACTGAGTTCCAGACCAGGCTGGGCTACACAGCAACCTCAAGGGGAGCCTGATCTACACAGTGAGACCCTGTCTCAAAAAATAAAAAATAAAGTTTATACTTCAAAAACTAAAAAGTGTTTCTAAAAATGCTGGTCCGTGCGTAAGGTAAGCAAGCAATAGGCGCCGTAAGAAGCACCCAAACTTGTGGAAATATAGTAGCAAATAGAGCAGATAGCCAGTGGACTTTAGATAAGTTATCTAAGGGATTCTGATGTACAGATAGGTTTCAGAAATAGCAAAACAGCCAAAATGCTCTACATGTAATTTATATTTCTTAAATCCTCTTTGAATAAAGGACATCACTTAAGTATATGATCTTCTTTTTCATTTAACATTTTTCATTTACATTTAACTTTAGTAATTTTTGAAAATTTATACTCACAACCACTAGTCTTTTTTTTTTCAGTGCCAGGGACTGAACTCAGGAACTTGTGTGAGGCAGATGGTAGCACCCCTGAGCTAAATCCCTGGCTCATAGTCTATTCTCAAATTAGGCTACAAAAATGTTTTAAGACATCATGGTATTTTAATAATAGGGAGACAGAAATATAGGTCTATCTTCCATTTCAGAAATAATTACCTTTAAAGACACACGCAAAGAGAATATTTTACAATTAATTTATGGGAAATATGAATCCAAATACTTTGAACGTGTTTTAGGGTATTTGGAAGAATAGAATAAAAGACGGAAAAGGATGACCAAGCTGAACAGTTGGCAGTCTGTGCTACTGAAGTTCTAGCATTAATTGTGCAATTTACTTGGAACTCATTTCCTTTCACTCTTTCTTCCTGAAAACAAAGAAATGCTCCTTCCTCAAGTAACATCACATTAAATAAATTACGGTCAATATAAGGAAGCAATCATGAACAGATTTTAGATTATATTGTTAAGATTAATATAGGAGTACCATTTGCATGAAACACAAATATATATTCAAAATAGCCTCAATTTTCCTCAGTAAAATATGTTTCAGAAAGTTCAAGAACAAATTTACATGGAGACTTACTGGTTCTTTTCTCTAATTTTTTCATCAATGAAACTATAGATTAAGTTTATGACAAGTTAAAAGAAAAAAACCTGGGGGCCGGAGATTAGCTCAGTGGTCCCGGCACCTGCCTTGCAAGCGCAAGGTCCTGAGTTTGATCCCGGTAACCACATACAATGCTGGGCGTGGTGACTCATGCCCACCGGCAATCAATACCACATACCACAGTGCCAGGCGTGGTGGCTCACGCCTGTCATCCCAGCACTCAGGAGGCAGAGACAGGAGGATTACTGAGTTCGAGGCTTGCCTGGGCTACATAGTGAGCTCAGGCCAGCCTGAACTACAAAGCGAGACCCTGTCTCAAACAAAAAAAAAAAGAAAAAAAACCTAAGCAACATCCAGGAAATCATAAATTCTAAAAAAAAAGCTTTTGCAAAAAATAGAGGTGACTGGTTATACGTTTTCAATCTCTTCATAGCATCTTAAATACCTAACATTAATTATGTTATTAATCACATTAAATGTAGATATAATACCTCAGTTAAAAACACTGATTTTAAAATGCCAAACCTGTATGTTACTGTTTTCATTTGCTCGTCGTCTTCCTTCTACTCGGCTAATAGTTATAGTTTGTCCGATAACATCAATTGCTCCAGGTAATCGCCTATAATATAAAAATTGAACCAATTCAGTTTTAGCCTGATCAGATATTTGAAAATAAATTAAAATTTTAAATAGAACATAAAATCTAAAATTCTTTGCAATGTATTTTAAAAATAAAACTCAAAGAAATGCATTGAATTAGATTTCACTTTTTTGTAATAGGATTTTTAAACTGTTATTAATAAGCTAGAATGAACACATCTGGCTGGCAATGATTGTAACAGTAAGTTTGAAAATTAGTATAGACTGTTGTCTGTTACTATTTCTAAACAGTGCCCAATTGAATTTATTTTCTCAGAACAGAAATAGGTAACAAATCTAAACAAACTGAAAACAAAATTTGTTGGCCATTCATTACAATTGTAATAAATAACATAATTCTTTATACAACTGTTACAAGACCTCTCAAAAAGCTTAAAAAAATGCTCACTTTAACAAGACACAGGATATTTACCTTAGAGACATATGCCAAGCATAGAAAACATAAAAAGAACCAGTTTTTCATTTCTGAAAATTTGCCTTTAGATAGAAAATTTGAAATTAAAAAATTTTCCATGTTTAGTTTGACTTACAATCCCTTTAAACTACATACATGAGGATATGAAACAATAGTCTCCCCACAAAACAATGCTTCAAACAGGAGAATCTAGTAAGTTCAAGGACACTGTCAAAGGTTATATGACTAACGAGATAGACATGTCACTTTTGAGAATGAGTAATGAAAAATAGGTGCAAAGTAGATACATATCTCTTCATCTTTCATTTCTAAACAATTTCACTATCAAAACCTTTTAGAAGTACAACTATTAAAAATACATGAGAGCTTAGCAGGACTTAGGAGGACAAGGCAGGAGAACTGCAGTGAGTTTTATGTCAGCTTGTGCTATATAGTGAATTCAAGGCCAGACTGAACTATACAGCAAGTCCTTGTAACAAAAAACAACCAAGCCAGGCATGGAGGCTCATGCCTGTAATCCCAGCACTAGGGAGGCAGAGGCAGGAGGACTGCTGTGAGTTTGAAGCTTGCCTGGGCTACACGGTGAGCTCAAGGCCAGCCTGATCTACACAAAGCAAGACCCTGTCTCAAACAAAACAAAGCAAAACCTCAAACCACATTAGATCCTCCCACAGTTAGGAACTTTAAAGGACTAATAACAACAACTATTACTTGCTGGATGCCTAACCTACACCTAAATAACAAGAACTGTCAACTTCAAAAATTATATTTAGTGTTAGAAAGTCAAGGTCCAGAGTTGTCTTTGACTTAAATAAAATGAAATGGCAAAACTAACTTTCCAATCTTAATTGTTCTGGTCACCAAGCACCTCAGAGCCCTTTTCTTTGAGAAATGATTCCCTTCCAGAAAGAAAATTAACTCTTGAGAAACTTAAAATGTTTCTGAAAATGAGTCAGTGAAAGTTTATCTGGAAGTGAACATTAAAATGCTTGACATGTTATTTTATACTCATAAGATAGCCCTATTAATAGGACAACATAAACAATATTTGAAATATTTTCAAATACAGTCAATATTCACCATCTTTTGCCAAACTGATTTCCTTTCTTTGTAATTTTTAATGAATTTCATGTCCTTCTAATTTTATGGCTGGATCACTGACTTCCTAGGTTCCCTTAAAATCCCTAAAGACTAACAGTGATCTTACTCAACTTATCTCTTCAAATACAATTGGGAAATACCTTGACACTAACACATAAGAAAAATCCAAATACTTCTAAGATAAAACATATTGTCCTCTGATATCTACTGTAAAACTTAAAATAATTAAAAACCACTTCATATTAAAGCATATGCCATCAGCCTTCTTAGATTTCAATGGCCTTCCAGACACAAAGGTATATTGTTAAGTCAAGATTTCCCTTATTTTTTACTTCTACCTAGACCTGTCAAAATCTATTTCTACTATTTTGTTTCCTACACTCTCCTACTACCATCATCTCAGGATTTGTCCGTTCTCCATTTTTGCATTTATTTCCATCAATACCTAATTCTCCCAAATTTGTTTGATTTGCAATTTGGACTGAATGTTCTCCAAGTTATTGAAGATTGTAAAAATTAAATCTAGGGGCCAGGTATTTAGCCCAGTGGTTCCAGCATCTGTCTTGCAAGCACAAGGTCCAGAGTTCAATCCCCAGTAACCACACACAACAATACCAGACGTGAGCAATCAGTACCACATACCACAATGGCTGGCACAGTGGCTCATACCTGTAATCCCAGCTCTCGGGAGGCAGAAGCAGGAGGATTGCTGTGAGTTCAAGGCTTGCCTGGGCTACATAGTGAGCTCAGGGCCAGCCTGAACTACAAAGCAAGACCATCTCAAAAAAAAAAAAAAAATCTAGATATAACTGTCTTTTACCATTAACCTGTAAGGACTTCTGGTTTTCAAAATTTTGAGGACACATGGGAATATTTATCTCTTAATTTATTTAAAGTTTATTTGAAATATGGTTAGATAAATGTAGTTAAGAGTTTTTCAGCTTTAAATGATTGCTAAAAATAAAGTGGCAAATCCTACAAGTTTTATTATCATCATGCTGCAGAAAGAATCCAGGGCCTCATGAACACCAGGAAAGTGGTCTATCACCAAGCTACATCCCCAGCCCCAAATACTACATTCTAAAATCACATGACTAAAAAGTCAGTTCTAACAAGTGTATATTCTTTGTAGGGGTAAGTTGAGAAAACAGCAAATTTCTTACATTTTCATAAGACCTCCCTGCCTAGGCATTTTTATCTTAAGTGAAACTTACTATTTTGTTCAAAAATGTTTTATGACACATACATAGTGTATATACCAAAGCAATCAAAAGCATATACTGTTTAACATGAATACTCTAAACTTTCAAGGGTATTCTGACGTCACACTTTGGAAAACAATACTGAGTTATTCCATGAAAGTGTTTGTCTTGTGTCCCATCCTGTGATCTATCCTGTGTCACTGCACCCCTCCACACTCAGAATCAATCGCAGGGCCTCACACAAGCTAACATAGTGCTCTACTATTGTTCTACATTTCCAGCCCGCCATGACAGTTCTTGATAGACATCTTTTCATTTCAGTGCATAAACACTTACCAAAGCTTCACTTAAGGATACCAGTAACACAGAATTTCATACACTACAAGTTTAACTGTCCCTGAAAACTTGATCAAAAAGGTAGACAGCTCATGTTGCAAACACAATTCTCTTTCTATACTAGACTCAAGTATCTAATAAAAAACCAAGGAACAGAAATTAACCACATTGGATATCTGAGTTAATCTAGTTTCCAATTTTCCTGCTGGCAGAGGTGAACATGAAAAAAAATTCTCTGAAATTATAAAAGCTTAAGTTAAAATGCCATATTTTGATGGTTCTGATGCCTCAGGAAGGGTTTGAGGGCTTCTTGCTATAACAGAATTTCCAAATGACAACTCAGGGACAGGGAAAGACAGGCAAAACTTAGCTGCTCATCTTGTGCTGTAATTTTCTCTCTGAGCAACTTGTTTTTAGCACTTTAACCAAAAGGACATCATTAATACAAAACCTTTAATATATTTTCGCTGAAGATTATTCTGCCTAGTGATGATAGAATTTATTAAGCACTTACTATGCTAAATACTATTTTATAAGTATCTCCCATATATTAACTCCCCATACCTTACATGGTAACAATTATTATTACTATTTTATAGATATGAGATTAAGGAAAAAACTCTCCTCTTTAAGTTCACAAGGTGTGACCACAAGCTGAAGTGAATGTTTAAGATTTTTGAAAAAGCATTATATAATAAGACATTTCTAACACACCTATCACTCTTGCCACTTTCTGAAGCAATCTAGCAGTCCTTTTCATGCTTAATTATACTACTGTGGCTCAGTGATCTGAACTGATTCAAAACCTAGTCATTTTTATTTTGGGGTAGAACCAGAAGTTGTACAGCACTAGATGTGATGACAAAGTTTGACGGGAACACACCATGATGTTTCTGTTGTCCTGGCTTTCCTTCACATGGCACCCAGCAGCGGACTTCACTGTATTTTTTGTCATTCCTCATAAAGATACTCAAGAAAAAGGACTATCAGAACTGTTTTAGAAAATGGCAAGAATGATGAGATAAGTGTGTTAGAAGAGTGCATATGGGTGGAAGTATTGAGGGCAATTAATGATAATATGACTTTTACTGTATTAATATATTTATTAAACATTTCATATTTTTAAGAGTTCTTGCACTTGAAAGTATGACAGAGGGTAACAACTCAACTTTATTCACACAATAGTCATATATTTTACATGGCCATCTATATATGTTACATAAAGAACTAAAAAGTCCATGAAACAATACTAAAGGGAAGTAACAAAATATTAATATCAACATGACTACTAATGTTTAAATATAACAATAAAAAAAGCAAAACAAACAATATAAAAGCAAAGAATACTGGTTAGAACCATCAAACGTTATAACCCTACTAATGGATTGCAGCTTCACGTGGAAAAAGCACTCACAGTTTCCAATACCACTTCAATAAAAACAAAAGTGCATTTCACTGAACTGGTTTGCAAATATCTCTCAACACTGTATGAAGCATAACAATGCATAAGCCAATAAAACCAATTTAACCAAGGGAAGCAAAATAATATGGCCTGACTATCTTTAATGTTAAAGCTTGACCTAAGAATTTAGTGCATTTTTGCAAGCAAGACTTGTTTTAATGTTTTTTTTTTAATGCCTGCAATACATACATTTTACAATCACCTTGTGGAGTGGGAGCTTGTACATAACATAACTTGCTTCCTTTGTTTTAATCCTCTTACTCATTCCTCCCCAACTAGTACACATAACTGTAAGAAAGATCAGGAGATCCCTGAACCTAAATACAAGACACTCATACTTTGGGGCAAAATTTCAAAGGAGTTACTACTTCAAAAATGTTCACAATCACTATTTTAGAAGAATAGATGAATAATATAGCCTTGTAGAAATCCTGAATGTTTTCCCACAGTAGAACTGCTAACTGAGCAGTGGATAGTCTAACGGTCCATACTGCAGGAAACATGACATTATGGCTATTTTTTATCACCAAGACAGACATACTTGTCATCATATCTAATTCAGGTCATATATTTAAATAGATTACTACACAATAGTCTGTGGGGGGGGTCAGGGATTTGGCTCAGATGATACTGAGCCTTCCTTGGATGCATAAGGGCCCAAGTTCAATCCCCAGTACCACAAAACAAACAAACAAACAGACATATAACAACAACAAAGAACAATCTTTGTGGAAACATCTTTTCAACTACTATAGGAAAGAGGTAAACCATGAAAAACACAGGATGGATTTAGAACTTAAGATACACCAATGGGAAGAAGGAACATTTCAGATGGAGAGACAAGCATAAACCAAGAAAAAGAATAAAGGGGAAAATATCATGTGCAAGATTTCTACTGGGCAAATAAGTTACCTATCACTCTGCTTACAAGAGAAGCAGGATGGCCCGCCCACTTTTCAGGGATTATCAACCAAAAGACTGTCAAAAGACAGCAGAAAAAAAAAAAGACTTTGTGAGGCTGAAAATACTATGCAAACACCAATTCTCACTATAAGTGAATCTATAGTTTTTACTTCAAAATCTAAGGCCCAGCTAGCATTTGATTTTAATTTTTAGGCCAGGATATAATCAAGTCTCTACATCAACAGTTGTCGATCTTGCTTGCCTACATCAAAATTATCTGAGTTTTTAAGAATCCTGATGCCCAGAATACACTTTGGCCTATTTAAAACAATATCTCTTGGACCTCAGCATCAATATTTTTTTGAAGTTTCCCAAGTAATTCAACATACGGCTGAAACTGAAGACTACAACTGTTACGGGAGCTAGGAAGAGACATACACATTTGGCTCTCCTCTAGAAAGAATTTAAAGGGTTAGTGAAAATTAACTCTATTACATAATAAACACAAATTCATGCCCCATCACAGTCCAGTAGTTGAAGTTAGGATGTGATTCAAGACATAGACTAATATTTTATTTTTGTAAACTGACATAATATTTTTATACTAATGTGAATTTTACTTTCACAAGCACAAGAATAATTTTCTCTATTTCTCTATGCATAATTTATAAAGGAAATTTAGTACATCCTAATGTTCAGTTAACATTAATACTAGCTAGAAAAATAAAACCCACATCCAAAATAAAAGTCACAGAATTTAAGACTTTATCTTTAGGACACATAATTTATTTTATTTATTTATTTATTTATTTTTTGGGGGGGACAGGGTCTCACTTTGTAGTTCAGGCTGGCCCTGAGCTCACTATGTAGCCCAGGCAAGCCTTGAACTCAGCAATCCTCCATGTCTCTGCTTCCTGAGTGCTGAGATAACAGGCGTGAGCCACCCGGCACTGTGGTATGTGGTATTGATTGCTGGTGGGCATGAGTCACCATGCCCAGCATTGTTGTATGTGGTTACCAGGATTGAACTCAGGACCTTAGGCTTGCGCTTGCGAGGCAGGTGCTGGAACCACTGAGCTAAATCCTTGCCTTAACCACTTTTAAAGAACTGATAAAGTCTGTGATAAAAGCAGAGAATCAAATGGACCTAACACCTCCTGGGTCCCAGACCTTATCATAGATCTTTTACATAGATAGTTAAGATCTCTTAACTATCAATCAATCTAGACAGACTAAATTCTGCTTTCCCATTGTACCCCAAGACTAGCCAGAAACAGTTTCAGGATTGAAGTGAGTTTCCAGATTATACAGTCTAGCCCTCACATTTTGTTTTAGTTTAAGACTGTTTTTTTTTTTTTTTTTTTTTTTTTTTTTTTTTTTTTTTTTTTTTTTTTTGAGACAGGGTCTCACTTTGTAGTTCAGGCTAGCCCTGAGTTCACTATATAGCCCAGGCAAGCCTCCAACTCAGCAATCCTCCTGCCTCTGCCTCCCGAGTACAGGGATTACAGGCGTGAGCCACCAAGCCCAGCACTGTGGTATGTGGTATTGATTGCTGGTGGGCGTGAGTCTCCATGCCCAGCATTGTATGTGGTAACCAGGATCGAACTCAGGACCTTGCGCTTGCGAGACAGGCACTGGAACCACTGAGCTAAATCTCTGGCCTAAGACTTTTTTTTTTTTTGAGACAGGGTCTCGCTTGGTAGTTCAGGCTGGCCCTGAGCTCACTATGTAGCCCAGGCAAGCCTGGAACTCAGCAATCCTCCTGTCTCTGCCTCCTGAGTGCTGGGATTACAGGCGTGAGCCAGCACGTCCGGCACTGTGGTATGTGGTATTGATTGCTGGTGAGCGTGAGTCACCACGCCTAGCATTCTATGTGGTCACTGGGATCGAACTCAGGACCTTGCGCTTGCAAGGCAGGTGCCTGAACCACTGAGCTAAATCTCCAGCCCAAGAATTATTTTTTTTATTGAATTTTTGATTGGTACATTTATATACAGCTCACAATCACACTCAACATTGGGGAATTTGTACCAGTATATCACACAAGTTAATTCTCATTTTTACCCACATCTCTACCCACCCTACAACCTCTCACCCCCTATATACATATCCTTTCTTTTTCTTTTTAAGTCCTATTTTTTCTTTCCCCTCATTGCTTTCCCCTACCACCTTCCCTTTGAATATTTCCTATTTCGTAAAATCTATCATACATTCTAGAACTCAATTAAATCTATAGGTTCTCATACCAGAGAAAAATAAGATACCCTACTATTCCCTGCTAGGAATATACTCAAAAGAATTAAAAGAATCATATTGTAAAGACATATGTGTATTCATGTTCATAGCAGCTCAGTTTGTAACAGCTAAATCTTGGAAATAACCCAAATGCCCATCAACTGGAGATTGGATAAGGAAGATGTGTGTGGTTCTTTTTTTTTTTTAATAAAATGGAATATTACTCTAAAATAAAGAACAAGTTTGAGTCATTTATACCCAAATGGACACACCTTGAGGACACATTAATAAGTGAAATAAATAGGTCACAGATATGTAAATAGCCCTAGCATCTTAAAAAATGGAGTAGGCAGGGCCAGGAATTTAGTTCAGGGGTTCCAACATCTGCCTGGCAAGCACAAGGTCCCAAGCTGAATCTTGGTGCCCCATATCACAATGCTGGGTATGGTGGCTCATGCCTGTAATCCCAGCACTCAAGAGGCAGAGGCAGGGCTAGACTGTAAATTCAAGGCTATCCTGGGCTACACAGTTGAGTTCAGGGCCAGCCTGAGCTACAAAGTGAAACCCTGTTTCAAAAAACTAAACAATAATTATTTAATTTTTAAAAATAAAAATTCAGTAAAGGAGGTAGAGACTTAGGAAACTCTTAATTCACACAGGTAGTTACTGACACAAGTAGACCTAAAATCTAATCTAATACTTGTATCAAGTATCATTATCAATAGAAGCATTACCAATCATAGCATAGTAAAAATGGATAAATTTATAAAAGAAGTTCTTATTGTCTAGCCCTTTTAGATTTAGTAAATATGCTATCTATATTGCTGGCCAGATGAAACATAAATTGAAGTAGTAAAGTCAAGTTAGCTATATAGAAATTATATCACTAGTACAAGAATTAAACTTTGGATTCCATAGAAATTTCAAGAGTTGAAAAAATTCATACACTCCACTCTTAATGTTTGTAAGATGTATTTCTTAGTTTACCAGAATTTGTATCAAAAATCTATTAAAATGGTACACATTTTTAAAATCAATGAGTATTATCAAAATAATAAAATACGTAAAATTTTACTTTTTAACCTGATAAAATAACACACTGCAATACTGTCTGGAAAGTACACACAACATACTTTTCATCTGAATTACTTACTAGACTTATTATACTTTGGGGATTCTTTTTAAAAAGTCAAAAATTTTTTTTACTTTGACATGAGAAACTACTTTTGAGAAAGACTAAATATTCTTTACTAATAGCATATCCTGTCAACACAAATTGATCAACAACTCTCAGAACTCAAAAAGACTATATAATTAAGATTTCACTGAAAAAGAAATCTCACGCTGGGAGTGGTAGAATATGCATGGAGTTCAGCACTCAGGAGACTGAACAAGGAGGAACACTGCAGATCGGAAACCAGGTTGGGATACATAGTGAGCCAGATTGGGATACATAGTGAGTTCAAGACCAGCCTATGCTAACTACATAATGAGACCTCATCTCACAAAAAAAAAAGAAAAAGAAATCTAAGCCAAATTTTGAGTTTTCTTCCCTTTGTTTTGAATAAAGTATTATGATTAAAGGCATCTTGTAATTCATGTACTTAAAGGTTCTTCAAATAATTAAAAACAGATTAACATAACATTACACTGGCTAGGAAAAAAGCTTAAAATTCTGAACGAACAAGGGAAAAAACAAAACTATCCTTCATATGCCGGATTATTTAAAACCTCTCAGACTGACTGCTGTTGGCAATCCTTTTTTCATGCCCTAAAACAGTTGCTACTCATTTGTTACAACTCTTAGTAAAGAAATTATGATTTTCCTTTTAACAGGCTCAGAAAATTAGTAATACAAAAGGTTGTAAGCTCAACAATTAGATAATTTAAAACATAAACTAAAATTTTATTAACAGTAAATCAAGAGTCAAACCATAAAGCCAGAAGAGTTGGCACATGTCTACAACCTCAATTACCCAGGAGGCTGAAGCATGAGAATTTAATTATGAGTTCAACCTGGACAACTTGGGGAAACTTTCAAAAGTAAAAAGGGTTGGGGTTGTAAATTAGTGGTACAGTATTTCCCCAAGAGTGTGGAAAAAAAAAAAATCTAACATTTCAAGACAACTTGTAGATTCAATGGAACACAAGGTTCACACACTACAGCTGAATATAAAGACTGGGAAGATTCAGTGGAGTTAAAATTTTAAATACTGATTAGATTTTATCATAAGTAATGAAAAGCACCTGCTGATATTTAATAAGATGTGGAATGTGTGTGTGGGTGATAATTTACTGAGCACCAATTTATGTAGGTCAAGGCAATTTATTATATAAAAGGCCAGAAATATAAATGTAAGCTATGTCTTCATTAATATGTTACTTCATTAAATACGGTACTGTCAACTGTACCCTGAAAAACATAATTTGGAAGATAAAATATGGTAGTCTAATAAAAATGTGTCACTGTGCTACTGAGATAAAACAACACCGATGATCTAATCAGGGAGTATCCAATGTTTAAAAATAGCCTTACCTTAGATCAGGTGATTCGGCCCTCCCATATCGATCCTGCCACTTCCCAACGCTTGAATTGGCTTTTCTGGAGGCAGTACTTGTCTGAGACTGAGAAGAGGTGCTGTTTCTGGTGAGATAAATTTTCTATGTTTTTTCTTACATATTGTCTCTCACCCCCCTTTTTCTGTTTTGTTTTCTTCAATTCTTGACATGCTTTTTCTAATGTACTTTAGCATATTTGCATACCATTATTTACAAGTCACAGAATACTTGTGGTACTAAAACTTATACCACTTGTGTGGTGTACTTGTTGTGGAATTTAAATATAGATGTGTAATCAACATTTTAGTTACTCTAGAATATTTTTAGAAAATATGCTGTCAGAACAGTATGATGTCAAAATGCATAAGTAAGAAAGGAATGAAGGGCTAGATCCAGGTTAAAATATTACTGCAGAGAAACAAATGTCTGTGCCTTTTTGAATTAATAATATTAATTTCTGCAGTTTTATAAAATTGTACTCAAAATACTGGTATTTCTTTCCCTGTATTCTTAACAGATACAATACTGTTAGTGCAACCAGTTAACAGTAACACTGATGTATTTCATAAAAACCTATACTATATATATCTTAATAAAATTCCATCTCAAATTAACATAACTTTCAAACTAAAATCCAAAGAAAGTTAATTTTATCTCCAGTGGCATATTCAATAAAAAGTATAATTATGTACACTCCTTCTAATCCTTTAAAAGACCACTAAAATGCTCTTCCAAAGTAAAAATATATGTTTACATATTAACTTACTTATGTAAAAAAGGCACAAGGGAAGAATAAACCAGAAATTAAAACAAAAATGAAAGAAATATAAAATAGAGCAACAAATCTCTGTATATTTTTGAATTGTTTGGCCTCTAGAACAATGTATGTTTTATATATGCAAAAAAAACTATACCAGTAACCATGCAGAAATACCAAAAGATACTATTATATTTTAAATAATTAATATTACTACTTTGAAGGAAACTTTCAAACACAATTATTTTGACTATTTTACACTATCAGACTAAAAAAATTTGAAAAGAAAAACAACTGTAAACTTCAAGGTTACTTAATGGATCTTTTTGTGTAGTGTTAAGTGTAGAAACTCCAAATCTATTTTGTGAATATTTGAAATTAATCAAATGAATATTTATGCTGAAATTATTAGGAGTTAAGGTCTCATGAGAAAGGGAGATGTAATAAGGAACCCAAGAAGGGAAGAGCTCTAGAGTTGAATTGGACGTAAAAGGAACATAGTATGATCACAATTTTTAAATAAAGTATGCATATGACAATTTCATACTGAAACTATTAATTTTTTTCCTGGCTTTGAGAGCTGAAAAGGCCTGGAAATAAATGTTATTCCAATACAATGAGTACAGCTATTACCCTGATCTTGATCTTTATTATTTCCCATTAAGAAGAGCCGCTACAAGAAATGGCTTCCTCTCAGAAGAAGGTAGGAAGGCACAAGATAAGTTTGGAAGATGTTGGAAGTGTCAGAGTTAAGGAATCTTCAACAACAACAAAAAACAGTGATACATCAGAAGTCACAGGAGCAGTTTGAAAAGGCTTCTCATACCAAATTTGGAATAATTTAGCATCACAATAAATTACACTTAATATACATCTAAATCACACATGCTTTATATACATTATACTGTTTTCTATGTAACCGAATGTACCCATTCTTAAGCCATATTTATAAGTCATACATAAACACTTTCACACATAAAATGTGAATAAATCAATCTTAGTGTGATATGTAAGTGGAGAATATGGGAAACCTCACTTTAAAGTAAAATGCCAACTAACGTTGAGAAATAATCACTAATCGCTATTTTGCAGTAACTACAGCAACTATTTAAAGAAAAAAATCGTTAAGTGGAGGCTAAAATTCTTGGGAAATTTGAAAACAAATGGAATACTTCCACACAATTTCTCCACAAAATTACTTATTAAATACCAAAGAGGGAAATAATAACTTGGCAGTGCAGAAATAAACTCAAAGGATATAAGTGATAACTTTAAAATTAGTTAAAATAATGAAAAAAATAGATATGTATCTCCAAGACTAGTGCATAACACACATCACTTAAATATATGGTATTTCTGCCCTAAAAGCAAAATTAAATCTAACAGTGAGGAGATAACAAGCAAATCCATAGTGACCAGCTACAAAAACTAGACTATCCTCTTAAAATTCAACGTCACAAAATACAGCAAAATGTTGAGAAATTATTTTATATTTTAAAAAACAAGATAAAAAGATGATCCTGGATTAAAGATCCTGATCAAAGAGAAAAGAAAGAGCGATAAAAGACATTATTAGGGCAACTGGCAAAACATATGGCTCAAATACTATTAGAGAAAAGTACCTGATTCATTGCTAGATTTTCCTGACTTTGGCAACCACATCCTATACTTATCCTATGATTATATAATGGAAGTTGCCTCATCATAAGATACACATACAGAAGTATTTAGTACTCAAGGAGAGTAATGCCCACAATTAACATTCAAATGGCTTAGAAAATAATTTTTTTCAGAAATTATAAAGCAAATATGACATGTTAATATGTGGTGAATTTAAGTTCTTGTACTTTTCTTGCAATTCTAAGTTTGAACTTTTGTCAAAACAAAACAAAACCAACAAAAATGAAGAGGGCATAACAAAAATGAAGAGACTTCTAAGGGAAATAGTGGTGTTCTGCTTAATGACCTATATGCTGATTTACATGGGGATGTCCAATTTTGAAGTTATCAAGCTATAAAATCAAATGTTTTTTCTTTCTTTCTTTTTTGTTTTTTTTTTTGGTGGCAGGTATTGAACTCAGGACCTCGCACTTGTGATGCAGGTGCAGCGCCATGAGCTAAATCCCTGGCCCCTCAAAATGTTTTTTTTAATGACATATGCATCACGAAATCTTTTCAAGATTAAGCAGAACATTCTGATACATTAAATAAGAAATACAACAATTTATTTCATTATGCCAGTTTGCTGGGAAGTCCAGAAAGCCAGAAATGCAGCACTTCTATTGATCAAGTACAAAAACATTTTAAAGTTCGTGCAAACATCAAATCTACACAATAATAATGCCACCTAAGATTCCAGCAATGGAAATACAATGTTTGGATCAGTAGTACAGTTCACTGCTTAATCTGCTCTGCAGTCTCGTATTTTAATAATGACATTACTGGGCTGGGGATGTAACTCAGTGGCACAGGGCCTGCCTAGCAAGCATTAAGTCCCAAGTTCAATCCTTGCTACTCCAAAACAAACACAAACAAATAAATAAATGACATTACTGTCCTCTCTTTACTAAAATTACTAAAATTTCACTTTCAAAGATTCTATTGTTTTATAAATACAAAAACAAAAAGTGTTTTTAGGGGAACAGTTCACAATGAATGAAGAGTATCCTTCCAGCAAAGATGAACCAAAAAAACACTTTCCTAATGAGCAATCAGCAATGTCTTTTATATGTAGAAGTGACAGCTCTGACAATTAAATATGTTTCTATAAACCTGTAAGTAATCACTTTTTTGGTAGTGTGAGTCTGCTCATTTTCCATCCTTTTACCTACATTTTACCATCCCCTACCAATCTCTCCATCTCTCTTTACCCATCTCTCCTAGTTCCACGATTCAACATTATAATCACTCCCACAAGTACACGCTCACTTTGTCGTATTTGTCTGGTGTAATCCCTCCGCTACTGAATACAACTCCAGTTATCCTTCATGAACACACTTGACAAGAGGAAAACACACATCAGAAGTTGCTAGGTTTCACATTAAACTTAAGAAAAAATGGCAACACATAGTTTCTCTCTCTGTGCCATCAATTTTTCACTTTACTAACGCACTGGGTTAGCAAATAAAAATGACATCATTTCTCCCATCCTGAGGAAAAATCCCCTTTTGACCCCCAACATTGCCCTCTAGCTACTGCCAAGCAACTCTCCTTTTCTCTAGTTTGCGCACATACTCTAAAAATATATTTCAGCCTTCTCCTCTCTTCTCAAGTCTTTACCACCCCATTTCCATAATCTTTATTCTCTCCAGATAGTCTACATCTTATTTTGCTGAGAAAACAGCAGCTCTCAGAAGAGAACTAATTATTTCCATTATCATGATCCTCCTACCTACCTGCACCTGGCGCTGTACTCTGCATTCTCTGCTGCTACGAATGAACTGTTTACTGTCCACACTTCTACTTAAGCTTAACCTTACTATTTACATACCACATCCTCCTGTCTTATTAAGGTCACTGGTCTGCAACTGTCCCTTTTCCTATTCTTTCATTAATAATTTCTTGTTTAGTAAATAACCTGAAAAGTATATATCTCAATTTCTTTCATCTTAAATCATCTCCTGAACCTATGCTTCCCTCTAGATACCAGTTCACAGTCCCACAGTAGGCTCTTTTAAATAAAGCATTTTTCCCAAGTTCTTCCTTCTCATTCTCCCTTGAGTCCAATCGAATGTCTTTATCTGTACTTTGTACACTGAAAATGATGCTAGTGTCAGATTCAACAGTGACCATCACATTTGAAAATCCAACATTTATCCCCAGTCTTCATCTTCTTAACCAATCATTAATGTTTAATATTAATAGCTTGACTATTCCTCTTAAAGATATATATTGGGGTTTTCTTCCACCTTCACTAGTCCTGCCTCCTCCATGTTCTTCTCTTACTGATTTATTTCTGGTATACAAAGGAATTTCATATCATTTTTCTACCAATACTTATCTTTTACAGTCTAATTCCATTCCACAGCTTCACTTAAATACTACTTACACAATGATCACCCCAAATTTCTATCTCTAGCTGATTCTCTTCCCCTCTACTCCAGATCCACATACCCAATTTTCCACGCAAATTTTCCACTTCTGTTAAACAGTCTTCAGTTTTACTGTCCTAAACTAAACTCTTGATCTTCTCCCTCCAAAAGCCATTTCTCCTGTTATCTTTTCAATCTCACTAATGACATCACCATTATTCTATTTGAGAACAAAATCCTTGGATTCCCCCTTTGAAAGCTTTCTCTTTAAAATCTACATCTGATCCATCAAGAGAGGTTATTGACTTACCACGTGAAGTACCTAACAGTACCTAATTACTAATTAACCATCTTCACCACTACCACCTTGATCCCAGTCACCATTATTTCGTGCCCAGGTAACTACTACAACTTTCCGACTAGTCACTCTTTCCATCCTTAATCATTCTATAGGCTATTCTTAGTAAAGTTCCTAATTGAGATTTCAAAACCCAACCCAAAATAACAACAAAATACACAGAGCAAAGTACAGAAAAACTGGTGCTGATTTTTAAACAGTTTAATTATAACGGCAAATATCCAGTGTAACTTTGATCAACACACACTTATAAAACTTTACACAAATTAATTCATTTAAAATAGATAACTACAGGGGGAGAGAAGCGCTATTACTACCTTTTATAGATTATAAAATCTTGATTTCACAAGATTAAGGAATTTTTTCAAGTATACACTAGTAAATTATAAAGTCAGATTCTGAACTCTAGTCTAATTCCAGTTCCAAATTCTCAATACCAGATTATACTACAGAACACAATAAACTCAATGAATCAACGTTTATCTTCCAAAATATTATATACAGGGCTGGAGATTTAGCTCAGTGGTTCTAGCACCTGCCTGGCAAGCAGAAGGTCCCTGGATTGATCCCTGGTAACCACATACAACAATACCGAGCATGGTGACTCACACCCACCAGCAAGCAGTACCACATACCACAGTGCTGGGCATGGTGGGTCATGCCTGTAATTCCAGCACTCGGGAGGCAGAGGCAGAGGCAAAGGCAGATGGATTGCTAAATTCGAGGCTTGCCTGGGCTACACAGTGACCTCAGGGCCAGCCTAAACTACAAAGCAAGACCCTGTCTCAAAAAACAAACAAAAAATATTATATATAAAAAGTTATCGATATTCCTTAGCTATCATAAGTTCTTCAAACATTTTATGAGATTGCATTTAGTCTAAATAATTAAAATGGTATATGTTTATGACAATCCCTATAAATCTTGAACTGCATTCTGACATTTAGTTTTGGCTGAAAGCTCCAAAAATGTTTATAATCTCTTACAACAATAAAAAATTATAAAAAATTAAAACAGAAAATTGTATACAATGAAGGAGGTATGATGTGGCTGATAAATAGTAACAGTTGGGTTGGTTTGTTTCAGGCTCAGATTTAAATCACCTTTATCTAATGCAACATTAAACTGCTTGATCATCAAACCTCTCTAATCTTAGCCTATTGTTTTCCATTTTCCTTATAATGGGCCAAAAGGGCAACTTGTCACATTTGAATAAAAAGGATATTTTGCAGCATATATTCCTCTTAAATCTATTACTTTGTAAACAAAGAGTTAATTGTTATCGTTTAAATTAGAGAAAAGTGGCTTTAATTTAAAAGATTTTCCAGCCTGAAATTTCTACCACCTTTTACCAGAAACAGGAAAGTACTTATAAGCCAAATAGCTCTAGACTTAGGAAGTCCAATAACTCTCTATAAGAATAATATGCAAAAGAAACATCAAGATCATTGGAAGTGCCTTTAACTATCTATTGTACTTCATTTCTCGCTTACCCAGGCTTTTCTGAAAAGTGAATACCAACCTAAACAGTTTTTCCACAAAGAATTTATTTTACATAAAACTGAATGTTCTAGTTGTTGGTAAAATTGGGAGATTTTATAAAATATAAATAAAACAACTCTTAGGAAAACCGAGCTACAATAGTCTAACCTGCTTGGTGGAAGTCCAGTCTTGAACAAAGATGGAGGAGAAGTAAACTCAGCTTTTGTAGAAGGAAGCACTGCTTCTTTCTCTGAATTTCCAGTTCTACCCTGCTGGACCTAAAAGAACCAAACAAACAAACAAACAAAAAAACCACACAAAAAACTGGATTATTAGCTTTTTAAATTTAACAACATATTTAAACACAATGTACTTTAAATACTAGGTTTGTAACATTTAAAGGTAAACACAAAAAATGCTTTGTGGCTAAATAAATGTTAAATGTAACCTACGTGAGATTAGCATTAGGTAAAAGCACCAAAGCTGGATTATTAGGTCAAAAATCTCCCAACTAGGGCCGGAGGGTTAGCTCAGTGGTTCCGGCGCCTGCCTCGCAAGCACAAGGACCTGAGTTCGATCCCCGGTTACCACATATAATGCTGGGCATGGTGGCTCACGCCTGTCATCCCAACACTCGGGAGGCAGAGGCAGGAGGATTGCTGAGTTCGCGGCGGCTTGCCTGGGCACCATAGTGAGCTCAGGGCCAGCCTGAACTACAAAGCGAGACCCTGTCTCAAAAGCAAAAAAAAAAAAAAATCTCCCAACTATTAAACCACAATTCTGTAGCCAGGCATGGTGGCATGGTGGCACAAGCATAATCCTAGTATCTGGGCAGCTAAGGAAGAATGAATGTGATACCAGCTTGGATTACACTGCAAGATGCTGTCTCAAAAACCCAACATAATAAAAAAGTAAAAGTGGTTTACACTTTGTCACTGAGAAGCCCAATACATGCTAATCTCTGGGACTTTTATAAATTCCTCTAGCAAAACAGAAGTTTAAGAAGTCTTGGTTTTGACTCCATGTTTCAGAGTTCAAGGCCATGAAGAATCTTCCCCTTCTGTGTTCACTATCCTTACCTAAGCAAATAATTAGTGACCATTTTAGCCATTCTCTTTTCTATTTAGGTTGTGACTTGCTGCAACACCCATGTGAATAATCTGTTCCTACACATTTATATCACTTTTCCCATATTCCATCCTATTAACAGTCCCACCACACTGCCAGTTCATTAAACCTAGAGACATAAAGTCCATCATTCAGTCTGGCTGTCCTTCTTTTGTATTAACTTTTAAACTGAACTGTCCAGTGTCTCTCCTCCTATCACATCCTCTTTAGTGTGCTCTAGTCTGTTCCTCTGAAGTGGTGTTTATGCTCACCTTTCTATCTTAAAATCAACACATTATTAAACTTAAAACAAAGTTGCCCTATACTTAAATTAACGTAACACTTTAGTTTAAGCCTATTTAAATTCTATTGAGCCCCTTGCCTGGGATTTAGCTCAAGTGGTACCACACCTAACTTGGAAGCACAAGGGCCCCCCCCCAAAAAAAGAATAAATTCTATTGTCCCTTTTTTATTTAAATTCAATGTCACTCACGTTCTAAATGAAGAAAAGGCCAAGAGAATCTTGATCCTCCATCCCTAAATTGATTCCACAAATCATTATGTGAAGGGAAAATAAAATTTTTTCTTCATTTAAGCAATGTAGTCTTATCTCTTATAAATGAGAGCCCAGCCCAATCTCTAATTGATACTTTCATATAATTAGGGTTTAGCACTAAATTTATTCAAAAACAAGTTTCACTCCTTTTTAAAAATCCACTTAAAATGCCCTGATTCTGCTGAGAGAAAAGGACTAGCACTGATGCAATGGAGATAGACTGAAATGATTTAATAGCCAGTCTACAAGTAACACTAAAAGAAATTTGGTGGGGCCGGAGATTTAGCTCAGTGGTTCCAGCACCTGCCTTGCAAGCGCAAGGTCCTGAGTTCGACCCCCGGAAACCACATACAATGCTGGGCGTGGTGACTCACGCCCACCAGTCATCAATACCACATACCACAGTGCCGGGTGTGGTGGCTCACACCTGTCATCCCAGCACTCGGGAGGCAGAGACAGGAGGATTGCTGAGTTCAAGGCTTGCCTGGGCTACAGAGTGAGCTCAGGGCCAGCCTGAACTACAAAGCGAGAACCTGTCTCAAAAAAAAAAAAAAGAAAGAAAGAAAGAAAGAAAGAAATTTGGTGATGGGAAATGAACATAATTCAGTCCTCAAACATTTATTAACTATCTCCTACTTACCACATTCTGAGACTATAGCCAGAAACTCACAATGTCAGTGAAAAACAGAAATATAAGGCCAATAGCTAGGTGCGGTAGCACATTCCTCTACCCCAGCACAGCACTCTGGAGGTTGCAACAGGAACACTGCTACAAGTTTGAAGGTACCTGGGCTACAGAGTACAGTAAGTTCAACACCAGTCTCAACTACAGTAAAACTTTGTCTTAAACTAAAAAGTATGTGATAAAGAGAAAACATAGTAGGTATAAGGTACATTACTGTTGCAGATTTAGGGATCCACTAGGAATACTGGAAAGTATTCCCTGCAGATATGTGAGGACTACTGCATTATTTAAATTATTGACCTTGGAGTAGCATTCCCTCACTCTTTCCATTATTATGTTATCATTTAAAAATTTTTTAAATTGAATTCTTTATTGGTACATTTTATGTACAGCTCACAATCACACTCAACATTGGGGAATTTGTACCAGTATATGACACGAGTTCTCAGTATCACTACTCACCCCACAACCTCCACCTCCTATATACTTTAAATTCTTTTCAGGACTTATCACTAGTATTATCTGAAATTACCCTATTTTGTATGATTACTGTCTGGTGGCACTATTGTGGACGATGACCAAAAACATGAACTATGTATAATAAAAATCTATATCTCAATTATCTAAAAAAAATCTGTCATGCAATAAGTACTCAATAAATATTTGTTATTTCCCTAACTGTGGGACTCACCTTAAATGTCACTTCTTCAAAATCTTTCAAAGGACATGGGGTTTATATAATTTGGCATGATTACTTAATACTTTTCCATTTAAAGATATATAAACTGCAAGATTATGGGCTCTATATCTAGTGTGTGTACATTACTTCCCCATCCAAGCATAACACATTTCCTGGCATAGTCAATGCTCAATAAAATAACTGGGAAGGAGAAAAGAAAAAAGCTGGGAAAAAGACGTGGGAAAGAGCTTAAAAGGGAAAGATGGAATAGATGTCAAAAACAAAGAGGAGAAAAGAAAAAGATAGGAACATGGCAGATTCCACAACATATAAAACTTGTTTGCACTTCGTAAATTCTCTTCTGCCCTTAAGTTTCTTCATAATACACTCTGAATAATTCTAAAAATCCATACCATTCTAGCAATCTTCCCAGTCAATCTTCCCAGTAATACTTCCCTGAAGTATTATTAACTACCTGTTTTTCTTTAGACTTTATACTCAGGATTATAAGTCTCAAAACTTGGTACAAAATAAGACTTAATATTTCATATGACTAACATTTTTTAAAAAAATAACTAAGACACTGTAATTTTCTAAAAACAGAAATATGACATTTGACTTAACTAAATTTATAACCTTGAGAAATTAAATATTTGACCAAATTATGCTAACACTGTAGTAAAGTTCCAGAATTATTTTTCTGAAACTAATTTGGGTGCCAATCATAACATCACTTATAAAAGTATAAACATGAAAAAAAGTGTAAACATTACAAGCACCATCTATAAAAGAAACTCATTAAGTTGTACTTGAAAAAAAGATTATGCATTCTTTAAAATTATATTAACAAGAAGTTTAATAATCAATGAAAACACTGAGAAAATGTTAGGTGAGAAAAGTAAAAACAGAAAACTGTAACTGAATCATTATGACTATCTTTCAACTACTAAAAAAATTGTGAAAACAACAAAATTCAGGACTTTCAAAGCTGATGAGAGACAGTTTGTGAATAAACAAATTAAACAAAGAATCTTAAATCAGCAGTGGAAAAGCAAAGCCATATTTATTATCATGGTGAGCCCCTGACAGTTTCAGGAACTGCTAACTTCAGCTCCCGGAACACTTGTTCATCCAGCCATATACTTCCTAGGCAGGCTACTGGAATGTCAGAATGTCATCTTAAAAACCACTATTACCACAAAAAGGAAAAAATAAAAGCAAAAAAATTAAGGATTCTGACGTGTAAAAAGCTTGGTCCTACTGCAAATCAACAAGTTCTATTCATATGCACAGATCTTTCATTCAACTTTTTCATAACCCACTCTAACATGAGTGAATGGCCAACAATCAACAAACAGTTGAGAAAAGTCCAAGTCACCAACCAAAAATAACAAAGAGTCAACCTGAAAATAAAACAGACTGTACAGGGAAGGAAAACTAAACAAAAACAAACAACCCATAATTGACTTACTTTGTGAGATAGGGAGGAAGATATTGAGTACTGTGAAAATATAGGATATTACAGTGAGCTGATAAAAACTTTCTTAGATATTAAAAATAGCAAAAATAATACAGAATAAAAAGCTTAAAAGGCTGATGAAATTCCCTGAGAAAATACAAGAAAATTAGAAAACTAGTCTAAGAGAGTCAATGTATAAATAAGATTTCCAAAAGAAAACAGGACAGAAAAAGTAAAACAAGAAAAAGCATCCCAAAAGTGAAAGATATGTGCTTTCAAATTAAAGATAGCAAGTAAGTGCTTAGTTTAATAGATGAAAACAGATCAAGAAATGTAGTAACTGCAAAATTCCAAAACACAGGAAACAAAATTGATACTGCCAGAGAAGAAAAAATGCACATGTACATACATATGAGTAGAAAAAAATTTTATGAAAATGTCATGGTCAATTTTTCTTATAATGCTACACATTCCCAATAGTCACTTCTTTCTTGCCCCTTATCCCAAATTATGTAATTACACAAATGTTTTTCTACCCAATTGACAGACTGTTAAAATCTATAAAATTTCTTGTAATCCAAGCTATACCAGGACAGGAGGATCACAAGCTCAAACACTAGCCTCAGTAATTAGCAAGAACTTGACCCAAAATAAAAAATAATATAAAGAGCTGGGAATACAGCTCAGTGTTACTGTACTTGCTTATCATGTGTGAGGCCTTTGGCTGTGTCTTCAGTACCTCAAAAAAACAAAAACAAAACTTAACACCATGCAAGTATTTCAAAGGAAGTATTTCACCTTAGGAATATGAGCATGTTAATAACAAATGAATTTATATAATAAAAACCTTGGGGGTTACCCACTTTCCAGGTTCCCCCTTCTGCCCCTTCCAAGGCAGAAGCTTTCTCTCTCAATAAAATTTTCCTACTCAAAAACAAACAAACAAACACCTCAAGGGGCCAGAGATGTAGCTCAGTGGTTCCAGTGCCTGCCTAGCAAACCCAAGGTCCCTGGTTGGATCTCTGGTAACCACATACCACAATGCCAGGCGTGGTGGCTCACGCCTGTAATCCCAGAACTCAGAAGGCAGACCCAGGAGGATTGCTGAGTTCAAGGCTTGCCTGAGTTACATAGTGAGCTCAGGGCCAGCCTGAACTACAAAGTGAGACAATCTCGAGGCTCTTTGGCACTAGTATCACTACTTACTACTATGTTTGAGAATTTACACAATGAGAAGCAGAAAAAAAACCAGGTTGACAGGTTGTCTCTCACTTGAGAGGATAAAATTACCTTTGCAGGAGATAATGAAAAGAAATCAGAATTTACTACTGAATTCAGGCCTTACTTCATTTTATTCTTTGTAACACCACAAAAGGTCCCTTTCTGGCCTGACTCCATTTAGATCTAGTGCATTCTACAACCCATTCTGCTGGCACTTCTTTTTATAAAAACCACATCTATACTCTCTATTGCTAAAAGAGTTTCCTGCTGCCTACATATATCTTTGCTGGCTAGTCTTTTCTTAACATGGCTCTACTTCCTACAAATCATGACAGACCTAAAAAAAAGGCTTCTCACCCACATTACTAAATATATACCCCACTCCCAAATGAATATTTCTAACAAATTTTTATTATTTAAACACATTATAAAAGCAAATCAAGTCTTTATTCAGAATTAAGTTAATGAGTCAATAACCTCACAAATAATGAAACTTCAAAATAAATCTTGTAAGTACACACACACACACACATATATAAAATATTCATGATGTCTACTTTCAATGAGGGACCAACCCAAAGAAAAAAAATTTTTTACACATCTACTCTAAAACATACAATATAGTAAAAGGAGTTCACAATTTATAATGGTTCTCATTTCTGTATTAAAAAAGCAAGTAGAGAATTAGTTGGTTATTAAGACAACTTGTCTATCATCTCATTATAATCAAGAATAAAAAACTGGGCCAGGGCTTTAGCTCAAGGGGCACCTACCGTGGAAGCACAAGGGCCCAAGTTCAATCCCCAGTACCACAAAAAAAGAATCCTTTAAAATAAATAAGTAAATAACTATTCAATGTTTAAGTAGACATCACCCCAGGAACCTATTTATAATAGGGCAGACTTCATCAAAACTTTTACAACAGGACAAGACCAAATACCTATAGTAGAATGTAAATTAAATTCTCTGTACAGAACTGTGTCCAGCAGAGCAGCTGTATCTTCAGACCAGCACATGCCCTGTATAAGGCAAGATTTTGGTAGATAGGGCTATAAGTTCCCCAGTGGATACAGAGTTCCATATCCCAATCACAAAAGTTCCTTCAGTACATAATCCAATCTAAAGGTGCTCCCAGTATTCAAACAAGAAAACAAGTATGAATATACTATTCTTTTGATGGGGTCTGTGATCACACCATGGCATGGAGAAGCCAAAAGTCAGACGTGGTACCCAAATGGTAGTATCAGCCCTCACGTAAACCTGTTCCTTCTAAATATTAATTTGAAAAATCAGTGACTTTACCTCTTTGTTTTTTTGTTTTTAGAAGTTCTCAAAGAATGTATAACATTCTATAAAATATCTTGAATCACAAGAAAATCATAGCAATGAGTTCAGTGTCACAGAAATAACAAACAGCACCACCTTATTTTTTAAAAAGAAAATTTTAAAAAACCTTCAATTGTGCAATAAAGGTTAGAATATGACCCATAATGAGGGCTTAACCGGTTGCTATGGACTTTTATATTCTGCAAGCAAACATGTACTATATACAAAATATAATCTCAACATACAGCAAAGAATAGTTTTATTTGGCATGTTAGTATGATACACTATAAATACACATGCTTGCAAAAGTGGATATAAAACAACAATCAGCAAATTGTAAGTCACCAGGAAGCTGAAGGGTTGGGAAGAAAGGTAGCTATATCCATTTTAAATTTTCCCCTTGAATAGTGATATGGGAGCAGACTCAAGAACAAAAATGAGAGCAACCAAGGATAATTTACTAAAATTCACCTTAAAAAGATTGAATCTGCCATCTTGCATCTCTGCACCTGGTGTAACTTCGATAGTACAGTCTTCGGCCTAAGTTAAATAACATATTCCCCATTAAGATACCACACAATTTTTACTTGATAGGCCATATAAGACAAACTAGCTATAGCTAGTCTGTGATTTGAAACTAAGAAAATAATAATTAATATGAAACTCTAAAAGGAAAGGAAGGGAAAAAAAAACATGGTAAAGACAATGAGAATTTTAAACTACAATACAGCATTTAACCACCTTTATAGGGCAAAGTGACTTATTTGGGACATAAAAACAGGACAGTAGAAAAGTCAGGGGTATACTGATTCACTAATTTACTAATTACCGTAATTTTATTTGTAGTAGAAGTAACTGGTATAACTTCAAGTCCCATTCGTATCCTCTTTTGTTTTTCACAGTAAGCTTTCCAAGTATCTTCATTAAACCCATAATTAAAATAATCAGAAAGATCAGCACCTACAGAGAAAACATTTTTACTGTGGAAGTATTTCACCTATACAGCATGAAAAATATGAACCATAAAAATAAAATTTTACAGCTCTATTAATCACACCATTCTCAAAATCACCAAAATTACCAGTATGAAAGAAAAACACTGTAAAACATTTTGATCAAAATATGTAACAAAGATTACCCAAGGCTACACTAAAAGGAATGTTAGGTTGGGCTGGAGATTTAGCTCAAAGGTTCCAGTGCCTGCCTCCCATGCACAAGGTCCTGAGTTTGATCCCAGTAACCACATACAACAATGCTGGGCGTGGTGACTCACACCCACCAGCAATCAATACCACATACCACAATGCTGGGCGTGGTGGCTCAAGCCTGTCATCCCAGCCCTCGGGAGGCAGAGACAGGATTGCTGAGTTCGAGGCTTGCCTGGGCTACATAGGGGGCTCAGAGCCAGCCTGAACTACAAAGCAAGACACTGTCTCAAAAAAAAAAAAGCAAAAAAAACGGAATGTTAGGCCATTAGTAAGATTTAGTCATGTAAGTTCTTAGTATTTGTCAATGGCTCAAGATCAACACAAAATTGAAAAACAATACTCTAAACTGATGGTCAAAATTCTTTTTCTGATATACACAAATAGTTTTTTAAAATTAATATATCTAGAATAATCTTACCAGGTTTACGCCATGGTTTATCTTCAAAAGAATCCAAATCTACCTCCAAGAGTGGAACTCCATTAATGCTTCCAGGTGCCTCAAGGTCTACACCTTTGACTTTTGTTCCTATTGTATAGAAATACAAAATGGTGTAGGAACTACATAAGCAAAACTAGAACATACAACAGAAAAATTAATACGTTTTCTATTTGTGGCACAATAAATAGCATGGATTCAAAAACAGGCATGTTTACTGTTTATCATTGGCAAAAGTGGATTAAGACAAACTCTATGGTGTAACTATAAGAGAAGTTGGATGGAAAGATTAGAGACTTATTACTTATAAATACGGGATTACTGTACCAATAAGAAATTATTAACTTTTATGTTTTAAATCACTGTTTTTTACAGCACGTGAGTAAAGAAATACTAACTTTTTTTTTTTTTAATACCAGTAGGATTTTATTTAAAGGCAGAAACAAAGACCATCAAAGCTGGGTAAAAACAGTAAGTTAAGAGCATGGTTAGACTTTCACACAATCAAATAAACAATTTGAAGGAGGCAATTTCCTCTTCTCTCCTATTAATTCAACCAACATAAAAAAGTTTCTATCTATAAAATACCCTTAATCCCAAGCAAACAGAAGGAAGATGGCTCTACGCTTTCCTTGACAATGGATGATACATACAACTGACACCCCGCCTGAAACCCTGCCCGTGATCCAGCTTTAGGACGAAGATGGTAGGCAGAGGGTGGGCCCAGGCAGGCAGCTGGCTGGGCCAAGGACCCTGGGAAGAGTTTCTCTGCTGGAAGATGCCTACTTGGTCCTGGAGTGGTGGGCCACTCAGAATCCTTTGTCTCACCACAGAAGCTGGAGGCCTGGCTGGAGGAATGCGCCCTGGGGCCATGCTGACTGAGTCTCAAGGTACCCATGGACTAGGTGTCTGGTGGCGGTTTCAGGCTGTGACAGTCCTGAGGAAGTGGGCTAACTCTTAAAGGGTTATAAAAAACAACAACAACAACAATAGTAATGAAGACCTAGAAAGAATTATATAGCCAGCACAGCTTAAAATATTTACTCCCTGGCCATTTATAGAAAGTCTATTGCCGTCTCTGACATCTGGTCAAATGCTACTTGTGAAAGAGCTATTATAATCTACTTTTGATCTATCCCATGGACGTGCCTTTTTGCTATTTGATGTAAAAACAAATACAAATTTTACCTGTAGTTCCATAAACTCTTCCCCCTGTCTTGATGTTAAGATTTACAGGTGCTGTACCATAACTCCTAAAACAATAAAAATTATCTGAGAAACACAGAAGTAAATAACACAGTAATACATGCAATGTCTTACCCACACAGAGACTCATTTATAGCAATGGAGTCTACAGCCATAGCACCCTGAACACACCCAACCTCGTCCTTTACAGCAATGGAGCTAGACTCAGTTCCACAGCTCTAAATGAATAAATTGACACTCACAGTTTAGAAAACGTCTTACTTTTAAAAATCTGTCACTTGCTGGGCGTGGTGGCTCACGCCTGTAATCCCAGCATGCGGGAGGCAGAGATAGTAGGACTGCTGAGTTTGAAGCTAGCCTGGGCTATGTAGTGAACTCAGGGCCAGCCTGAACTACAAAGCGAGACCCTGTCTCAAAAAAAAAAAAAAAAATCTGTCACTTGCTCAATTAAAAAAAAATTTTTTTTTAATCTGGTTCAAGGGCCGGAGGGTTAGCTCTGTGGTTCCGGTGCCTGCCTCGCAAGCACAAGGTCCTGAGTTTGATCCCCGGTGACCACATATAATGCTGGGCGTGGAGACACGCCCACCAGCAATCAACACCGCATACCACAATGCTGGACGTGGTAGCTCACGCCTGTAATCCCAGCACTCGGGAGGCAGAGACAAGAGGATTGCAGAGTTCGCGGCAGCTTGCCTGGGCACCATAGTGAGCAAAAAAAAAAAAAAAAAAAATCTGATTCAAAAATCTCCCTTCCACTAACTCAATATCCCTTTGTAGCGAATTTCTCAGAAATTCAGCTGGAAAGAAAGAATCGTTTACGTTACCTTACTTCCTTACCTGCTAGTTCTTCAACATATAGCAACACTGCAAGAATTTCTCTTCCTTGTTACAAAATTCAGTGGACTCATTTTGGTTCTCCCCACATTTTATACTTTGATAAAACCTCTTTCAATTACCCACTGTATTTTGTTCACAAATGAATTTATTTATATGAAATTAAAAGATGGGTCTGAGGTGGAAACAGAACACTATATGCTAGTAGTAGGTGGTCATCAGAGAGGGAACACGGGAGAAAGTTCTAGGATGCCTGTAATGGTTCATATCTTGATGTGGGTTTTGGTTCTATGAATGTAAACACTTGAAAACATTACTGTGTTACACTTTTTAACATGTGACAAAGGCGAAATGATGAAGTTTGACAAACCCATGTTCAAATTTAAATTTTGTCAACTCTTAGCTGTGTAGCCAACTAATTTAAAACCGATCAGCTTTGTGTAAATTTTCAATAAAATGTTTACAGTTTTCTGCTCTTTCAAGCATCCTTGTATGAGTAGAAAAATTAAACATACTAAAATAACAAAGCTTACATATTATTGAGGAAGTTAGTGAGAAGAGGATAGAAGGAACTGAGTGATGAATGATTCATACTGAACAAATGTATTACTAAGACATGAAGTTATAGATAAATGGCCTGTGGTATATTTCTTATAACTTATACATGTTATTTAATGAGGTTCTTTTCCCTCAACTGGACCTTCAATTATTCGCTGCTTTTGGCCTGCCTAATAATGATTTCTATTTTCTATCTCCAACTTACTATAGATATGGGACTTAGGCTTAAGTTACATTATCACCATCATTTTTGTTTTACTTTTTCAAAAAAAGCACAAATCTAATAAAATACACAAGTGTAGCTCCACTGCTGTAAATGCAAAGGAAAAAAAAAAAGTAGCCCAAATTAAACTATCATCCTCAAGCAGTACTATCATTACCAACTTATAAAGTGATTCTTTAATGAATGTCTATTGAGCAAGACAAATATGTCCAATATTGGTCTAGATTAGTGAAGTCTTCAAACCTCAACCCAAAACTCACTTACAGTACTTATCAGAAAATACCAACTCAACAATTAAAACTAAATACTGAGATTTAAGATCAGAAAAACAATTCAGACATTAACATCTTTTGTCATAAAAACAAATGTTATGTGCCAGTCTGCCACCACTGGTCCAGTTGAAGGACGGAAAATAAAGAGCCAAATAAATATGGTTCTGTCTTCATTAACCTTGCATTTGAACAAACTAAATTCAGCACAATAAAAGCAGCTAGAATGATGTACATAAAATTCTAGTTTGCAAGTTTATGGCACAAAAATCAAGGCCAACTTGAAACTGTGCTCTTATAGGACAAAAAAAATAAAACTTTATAAAGTCTGAGCCATAGCTGTTTGCTGAATGAGCTTTTCTTTCTACATTCTACTCAGCTACTTTTTATTTTCTCCTCTGCCATTAAAAAAAAAAAACTTTTAAAAAATGCCTCTACAGGGGCCGGAGGGTTAGCTCAGTGGTTCCAGCGCCTGCCTCGCAAGCACAAGGTCCTGAGTTCGATCCCCGGTAACCACATATAATGCTGGGCGTGGAGACACACCCACCAACAATCAACGCCGCATACCACAATGCCGGGCGTGGTGGCTCACATCTGTAATCCCAGCACTCAGGAGGCAGAGACAGGAGGATTGCTGAGTTCGCAGCGCCTTGCCTAGACACCATAGTGAGCTCAGGGCCAGCCTGAACAACAAAGTGAGACCCTGTCTCAAAAAGCAAAAAAAAAAAAAAAAAAAAAGCCTCTACACCTTTATATTCTTTACGTGCAGAGAGGCTTTGCTGTACACCAAACTACCCTTAAGCAAATCTGATACACTATCCTCCATAACTCTCAGGTTCCACTAAATGCCAGACATTTTTGGGTTTTCTAAAAGAACTTTAAAACAAATGTGTCAATTTAAATTGACATTAAAATGTGTTAAATCTATTTTACCTTCTTCCTCTCATATGTATTCAAGTAACTACTTAAGAAATCTTTAAGTTACTAAGTTCTTAAACTAGTTCTTCAACCACAGTCAATGAGCTAATAATGCCACTATTTTTTACTACTCACCCAAAAACCCTTTATCCAACCCATCTTTATACTACTTACACTAGACTGTTACCTCACCTGGGTACCTGTAAATCCATCAGCCAAATTCTCTCCATCTGGATACTGAATTTATCTTTACATAAAATCGAATCTGCCTAAAAAACTTCAAAGTTCTAAAAGGACATTTTAAAAAATCCTAACTTCTTCCTTAAGTGACTTCTACAATCTCTTTTTTTTTTTTTTTTTTTTTTTGAGACAGGGTCTTGCTTTGTAGTTCAGGCTGGCTCTGAGCTCACTGTGTAGCCCAGGCAAGCTTCAAACTCAGCAATCCTCCTGTCTCTGCCTCCCGAGTGCTGGGATTACAGTTATGAGCCACCACGCCTGGCACTGTGGTATGTGGTATTGATTGCTGGTGGGTGTGAGTCACCATGCCCAGTATTGTATGTGGTTACCAGGGATCAAACTCAGGACCTTGTGCTTGTGAGGAAGGAGCCGGAACCACTGAGCTAAATCTTCCACCCTACAATCTCTTTTCATGTACCTCACACTCCAATTAAAAGCAGGCCCTTCAAGTCATTCTTCTACTATGATTTTTTTAAGGAGCACCCTTTCTCTGAGCTCATCAGTTCTCTGCCTGTCTCAAAACTTTTTAAAGCAAGTTTAAGTATTACCTCTGGGATACTCTGTATTTGTAGGCTTTTTATGAACCATCAAAGTTTTTAAGTCACTTTGTATACACTTCTAGCACTTACACTGCACTGAGAATATCTACCCAACCCCTCATTTCTCTTACTACTTCTGGAAAAAATAAGGACTACTTTAGTCAAAGCTGGCCTTGAACTTGCAGCAATTCTCCTGCCTCAGCCTCCTGAGTGCTAGGACTACATATGTATACCATCAACACCTGGCCACAGAGACGATTTGAAAACAAAAACCACTGGTTCAATTTATACTACCATAACAAAATCACAATGCTTAAGCACTTTAACAGAATTCCTTTTTATGACTCCTCATGTATGCAGTGAGACAACTGACAATCTGTTTGCTCAGTCCAAGTTGTGAAACCTGACACACTGGCCTAAAAAGTCTAATGAACAACTTGGAAAATAAATTATAAAGGCAAAAGTAATAATTCTAATTCTGTTTTACTGGTCAAGAAAAAAATTAGAAACCTAACTAAGGTTTGAATAAGTAATAATATGAAAGAATGATATAGATGCAATTACATTTAAAGTTTTCTAATTCTAACCACAACATTTTAAACATTCAATTCTTTAAAACATATTTTAAATGCAGGAGAAAAAAATAGTGCTTCTATATACCTCCTTAATTAACTAATATTATGTTTAGAAAATAATTCTTTGTTGTGAAACTTTAAGAAGTCTCCTGTATCACACTGATAAAAAATTTAAATGCAGGGCCGGAGATTTAGCTCAGTGGTTCCAGCGCCTTGCAAGCACAAGGTCCTGAGTTCAATCCTGTTAACCACATATAATGCTGGGCGTGGTGACTCACACCCACCAGCAATCAATACCACATACCACAGTGCCAGGCGTGGTGGCTCCTGCCTGTCATCCCAGCACTCGGGAGGCAGAGACAGGAGGATTGCTGAGTTCCAGGCTTGCCTGGGCTCCATAGTGAGCTCAGGGCCAGCCTGAACTACAAAGCGAGATCCTGTCTCAAAAAAAAAAAAAAAAAAATTAAATGCAACAGACTGACAATCTGATATACACACAATATATTTATTAGTCAGTTTTCAAAGACATGTTAATTAAAAATAACTTACCCATACTGTGGAGCTCCTGTTTTAATGTCTCCTATAGTGACATGGACATCATCCTCATCATCATCACTGTCACTATCACTATCCTCTTCAGTCTCAGTCACTTTCTACACCAACATAAACAATTATAAAATACATTTAACAATTCATTTCAACATTTAATCACTATAAAGTAACCATCCTCTGTTTTGAGATCTAGTTCTACAGAAAAAATTACAAATTCATAACATTGCTACCTACGGTATTTCAATTCACTTATATTTTAATGTTCTACATGGTAACTTTTTTTTACTATAACTGTCCCTCTTGCAAAAAAGGATCTAAAGCAATGTTCTAAGATATCCAACCGATAGTCATCAAAAAAGTAAGTATTTGAGAAATTCTTGGCAAAGTATATAAACATGAGGAAAACAACTGTAAGATTCACAGTTTCAAGGTTAAAAAGCAGCAGTGGAGTACTTTGCTTACTCTTAGCATTCATTTACAACTAGAGGAGCCTCTGCACGTAAATCACTAAGGGAATAACTTATGTCTTTAAAGAGGGGCCATTTAGGAATTTTTTCTTATGGCTCTAAAAGGTTAGTACTGTATATACATAGTTATATATAGTAAATAAGAATATTAGCTAGGCAAAATGCATCTCACATATAAGTTCACATCTGCAAAATAAATTTCCTTCTTTCTATAAGATTAAGAAGTAAAAGGCTGGGGGCCAGAGATTTAGCTCAGTGGTTCCAGCGCCTGCCTGGCAAGCACAAGGTCCCTGATTCAATCCGTAACCACATACAATACTGGGCATAGTGACTTACGCCCACTGGCAATCAGTACCACATATCATAGTGCCATATCATACCATATCATGGTGGCTCATGCCTGTAATCCTAACACCTAGAGGCAGAGGCAGGAGGATTGCTGAGTTCGAGGCTTGCCTGGGCTACACAGAGTGAGCTCAGGGCCAACCTGAACTACAAAGCAAGACCCTGTCTCAAAAAAAAAAAAAAGTACAGGGCTAGGGATTTAGCTCAGTGGTTCCAGCATCTGTCTTGCAAGCATAAGGTCCCGAGTTCAATCCCTGGTACCACATACCACAAGGCCAGGTGTAGTGGCTCATGCCTGTAATCCCAGTACTTAGAAAACAGAGCCAGGAAGACTGCTGTGAGTTCAAAACTAGCCTGGGAGCTGGGGATTTAGCTCAAGTGGTACCACACCTACTTTGGAAACACATGGGCCTGAGTTCAATCCCTGGTACCATAAAAAAATTTTTTAAAAAAAGATTAAAAAGTACAAATATTCTTAGGCTTCTCAAAACATACAATTTAATGTGTATGAAATTAGAGAGACTACTCACACATAAAAAATATAACTGCTAAAAAACCATAACTTAAACTTAGGCTTCAGGATTCAGTGTTTGATCAAGCTTACTATGATCTATCTGTTCAGTAAATCTATGACCACTCAGTCCTTTTAACTCATCAAGCCTCTGCACTTGCATTTCTTCTGTAGTCTCTTCTCACTCTTTGTACTCCTCTAATTCTATCAATGCTTTTTTTTTTTTTTGCTTTTTGGAGACAGGGTCTTGCTTTGTAGTTCAGGCTGGCCCTGAGCTCACTATGGTGCCCAGGCAAGCCGCCGCGAACTCAGCAATCCTCCCGTCTCTGCCTCCCGAGTCTATCAATGCTTTTGATCACACCAAATGATGTAGGAGATGTAAGAGGCCAAATCACACAAAATATTGGAGGCTATAGTAAACGTTGGCTTTATTTTTAAACATACTATAATGTTACTGGTAAAGGTTTTAAATAGGAATTAGATTTCTAAGCTTTGTTTTTTACCGGTTTTGGTACGCCATTTTCAGCAGCTTCATCTTCAATGCCAGATGGAGGATTAGCACTACAAACAAAAACGTATCTATATCAGACATTGCCTTTGAAAGTACACATCGATTATATCATTATTTTTAAACTATGTCTGGTAAGGTTCTCTAAAGAGATTGTCTTCATTGGATGGTAAGAACAAGGATGGAAAAATCTGTCATTTTTCTTGTTACAGCTACTATCTTGCATAAAGTAAGTATTTAACATTAGAAGTAAGGATAAGATTGTATAGCATTGGACTAGCACATGAGGTCTTAGTTTTAATCTGCAGGACAGCAAAAATGAATAAGTAAGTAAAAAGCACATTAGCAGTATAAAGGAAATGCTACAATTTATTAATGACTTGTAACCAGATAGTGGAACAAAATGCTAATGCTATTAAAATATAATTTTAAAAGTATGCAGCACGCCTAATTTTTTTTTTTTTTTTTGAGACAGGGTCCTCACTTTGTAGTTCAGGCTGGCCCTGAGTTCACTATATAGCCCAGACAAGCCTGGAACTCAGCAATCCTCCTGCCTCTGCCTCCCAAGTGCTGGGATTACAGGCTTGAGCCACCACGCCCAGCACTGTGGTATGTGGTATTGATTGTTGGTGGGCGAGTCACCACGCCCAGCATTGTATGTGGTTGCCAGGGATTGAACTCAAGTCCTTGCCCTTGCAAGGCAGGCGCTGGAACCACTGAGCTAAATCTCCGGCCCAGAATGGCTAATTTCAATTCTAAATCTTTACCAAACATCTACTATGTGCCAGGTTGCACTGCCAAGGACAGGTTCCTCCTTTGTTCACAAAACTCATATGAGCACATTATCAGCATACATACCTCTGCTTGGTTTCCTATTTCATCAATCTTATGTTTTTTGCTATATAAAAAAATAAAATTTCACTGGGCATGGTGGCTCATACCTGTAATCCCAGCACTTGGGAGGCAGAGGCAGGAAGATTGCTGAGTTCAATGCTTGCCTGGGCTACATAGTGAGCTCAGGGCCAGCCTGAACTACAAAGTTTTGAGACCGTCTCAAAAAAAAAACCAAATAATTAAATAAAAATAAAATTTGAGGATTATAAAATGAATCCTCATGCAACACTGTCCTTGAATTTGACAATACTAAGGAGTTAAGACAATTTTGATGAATTTCAGTTTTTAAATTCTGTTGAATTTTAAGACAACTCCAGTGAATTTATCTTTCACAAAAAAAATTTATATACAGTTTAACAGTAAAATACACTGCCATAATTTTCGAGCTTATTTCTAGAACTATAATTGGACTATTTTATTTTTAATAATTTTAATTTGACACAGGGAATTAGTTAACACTTCATTTTAAAAACAGGAAAATGATGGGCTGGAGAGTTAGCCTAGTGGTTCCAGCCCTGCCTCACAAGCACAAGGTCCTGAGTTTGATCCCTGGTAACCACATACAATGCTGGGTGTGGTGACTCATGCCCACCAGCATCAATACCACATACTACAAATGCTGGGCGTGGTGGCTCACGCCTGTAATCCCAGCACTCGGGAGGCAGGGGCTGGAGGATTGCTGAGTTCCAGGCTTGCCTGGGCTACACAGTGAGCTCAGGGCCAGCCTGAACTACAAAGAGAGACCCTGTCTCAAAAACAAAACACAGGAAAATGACATACCCAACTAACTGGTTTGGCCCATGTTTCAAAAACTCAGAAGTAGTTCTGTGAAAAATGTCCAATTATTGCCATGGGTCAGAACTTACTACATTTCTCCAAACCTCAATTTTCAGTTTTACTTTTTCTCAATTTAATGAATTAAATCAATTTAACCTCTACACTTATTTTAGTACACCAAAACTTTGTTAGATTTTCCTTGTTCTAATGCTTAAAACAGGAGACAAATATCTAACTGCAAACTTCTAAGACATCCCCTTACTACTTAAACTTTTAGACAACCAGATACAAGCTCTACTTGCTTTTTTGTTTTGGTTTATGTGCATGCGTATACACATACATATGTATGCTTTCTGTGTGTGCATGTGTGTGTGTGTGCACAAACACACATACATGTTTGCAGGGTACTGAACTCTCACTTGCTTTTTCACAAAACAGTATGCTATGTTTACCAAAATTTAAATAGACAAAACATGGCAGAATGGAAGAAAGTATAATGCAATAGTTAAGGATAGTGTTCAGCATCAAAGCAGTGAAAAAGAAGCTGTGGCAAATTCCATTAGGAATGGCAATACCAAACTAGACACTAGGTTTGGCAAAATTTCTTTTCCTCATAGAACTACTCTTATAGAAGTTTTAATTCTTCATTAGCATTAATATGTTAGAAGTTTGATAAAATTATAGTTTTTCTAGAAAAATATTTTAAAGATAATCTTTTTCTCATGGAATATACCTAACAGCTAAGTTTTATTAAGAAATAGAGGAGGCTGGGGATTTAGCTCAAGTGGTACTTTGGATGCACAAGGGCCGGAGTTCAATCCCCGGTACTGCAAAAAAAAAAAAAAAATTTTTAAAAAAGTTTTGACAGTGACATTCAGGAAAAGTAAAAAATGATTTCTCCATAACATTAAATTATACTGAAGAATTAAAATTCACTAAGAAAGCAAACCTCAAGAATTATAGGTAAGAACTAATAAAAATAAATGGAATAAAGATTGTCTCATAAAATATACATGTTGTGGGCCGGAAATTTAGCTCAGTGGTTCCGGCGCCTGCCTAGCAAGTGCAAGGTCCTGAGTTTGATCCCCAGTAACCACATACAACAATACAGGGCAGGTTGACGAACATTATCACTACTACATACTACAACACTGGGCGTGGTAGCTCACGATTTGTAATACCAGCACTCAGGAGGCAAAAGCAGGAGGATTGCTGAGTTGGAGGCTTGCCTGGGCTTCATAGTGAGCTCAGGGCCAGTCTGAACTACAAAGCAAGAAACTGTCTCCAAAAAGAAAAGAAAAGAAAAGTTTGATCTTAACTCTATACCTTGTAATAAGCTAGTTTCTTGAACAACTGAAGAAATGAGTATGATGAGGCATCTAATCATTTTCATAACTATGAACTACACTAATCCCAAATTTGTAGTTGATATTAGGATTAAGTAGAGTCAAATACATAAATCTCAAAACTAAATTTCAAATATAGAAATCAATGAAGATATAGGACTATATTGGTGAGAAAGAATTATACTTAGCTCTTCTTCTTTCTAAACCAATTCTACTTTTTTTTTTTTGAGCCAGGATCTTACTTTGTAGTTCAGGCTGGCCCTCAACTCACTATGTAGTCCAAATTAGACTCAAACTCACAGCAATCCTCCTGGCTCTCCCTCCTGAGTGTTGGGATTACAGGCGTGAGCCACCATGTCTGGCATTGTGGTACATGGTACCAGGGATGGAACTCGGGACCTTGTGCTTGCAAGGCAGATGCTGGAACCACTGAGCAGAATCTCGGCCCTCTACTTCCTTTTTCACTTTACCCCTCTTGCCATTTTATTGTTACAACAGATTTACTGAGATACAACTTTTATCCATTTGAAGGGTAAAACAGTATGAGTTTTAACATGTTCACACCATGCAACCACTGTAACTATTCCAAATGATGCACGTGGATCACAAGAGAAATCATCAGCAGTCATTCCTATTTTTCTCTTGCCTCAAACACTAATCTTGCCTCTGTGGATTTATTTACTACTTACTCTGGACGTTTCACATAATTGAAGTCATATAATACATTGTTCTTTGTGACTGTCATTGTTCACTTAGTATGTTTTCAAAGTTCATCCATGTTAAAACAATTATCAGTACTCATTTTTCACAACAGTATTCCTTTATATGGGTATACCACATGCAATCTATTCATTCACCAGTTAATGGTCTCTTGGATCCTTTCCATTTTTTAACTATTATGAATAATGCTGCTATGAACATTATTCATGTACATAATATCAATGTCTCTTTAATGTTTCTAAGGTATACACCTAAAGTAAAATTCCTGGGTCATGGTAACTCTATTTCATTATTTGAGAAGATCACCAGGCAGTTGTCTAAAGCATCTGCACCATTTTACAGTCCTACTGGTACTGCATGAAGAGTTTCAATTTCTCCCTATCTTCAACAACATTTCTTCTTTTGATTACAGCCATTCTACTAGGCATGAATGGTACCTCCCTAATTTTTAAAATCTAACTAACCCTCAAGTGATTTTTACTCCTCTGTTCATTATTTTACACGATAACCCATCTGGTCAGAGTAAAATCATCACAGCCATTTATTTCTGTGCATGAGTTGTTTTGAAATTTACAGTAAATTTCTGGATCCATGTATACACCATGTATATATTCTGTAAATGAAACTTACACCCTTCTACTAAATAGAAGAAACCTTATAAAAATTAATTCTAGCCAGGCATGGTGGCTCACACCGGTAATCCCAGCACTCGGGAGGCAGAGACAGGAGGATTGCTGATTTCGAGGCTTGCCTGGGCTTTTAGTGAGCTCAGGGCCAGCCTGAACTACAAAGAGAGACCCTGTCTCAAAAAAAAAATTAATTCTATTTGGAATAAGTAAATATAACACTGAAATTAAAACTCTAATCAAAAATATTAATAAATTCTTCAAAAAAGCAGCTGTTTTCAGGGTTTCTTAATTTTTAATATACTTTTCTCAGGCTTTTAATGATCATGTTGTATACTCCCACTACTGAGGCTCAAAGAATAAAAAGTTACTCAGTAATGAAAAGCAATCAAACCCTAATCTCCAAAGCTGTCTCTAAGAAACTGGCAAGACAGAACTGATACAAAATTAAGTCCTAAAATAGAAATAAACCTAAAGGATACCTTTACTCAAAATGTTATGCCCAAAACAATGATTATGAAATAATTTTAGCAATCTGTTGACAGGACCACTGCATCACACAATCTGTGTAAACCATCAACAGAAATCTGACTACCCTACACCTGAAAAAAAAAGAAAGGAAGAAATTTCACTAACCTGGTGTTTTCTTCTTCTGGCCTTTCAACTTCATTTTCATCTACCAAATAAAATGAATAAATTAAGGTAAATAAATAAACCAAGCTTTTAAAGAAAGCAGTATTATGAAAATCTGAAGTGATCATCACAAGCACTAACCTAGGTCCTTTGCCAAATCACTGTGCACATGCACGTCCCATGGGCCTATAAGCATATCCAAAGTTAGATCACCTTGTAATTACTTAAAAAGACACATCTTTTATGGAAAAAAATTAGACTTTACTGCTACATAAATAAACTTGTGAGATACTAAAGACATCCAGATCTTTGTAAAAGAAATCTCACCATTCACATTTCAGAGTATTTACTAATGCACTTGAGATAATAGATTTTTTTACAATTTATCAAATTTATGTAACAGAAGCTGCACAATGCCCAACGTGCATTTACTGTACTGCTCTAAATCAATCACGAATTTACGTTTTAGGCAAGCAACACTTTCAAATTTGGTGGAACGAAGCGGGATCATGATTGAACGAAAATTAAAAGTCCTGATGTCAAGTCCCCTTCAAGAAGAAAGTACAGAACAATAAATATATGAGATGACACTGAAAACTATACGCCTAGAAATCATGAGATACTTCTATGTAGGTTAAAGAGCAATCTCTTAAAAAAGAAAAGCTTCACCTTAATAGAGGAGACATTCAGAGTTTTCTTTATGGGCAAAACGTATTCCATCTCTTTCTGTCTTTTAATTAATTATTTTTAAAGCACGACTTTCAAACAAGGAGATACCCTTGCAGGTACATTCCATACAAACTGACCATCTAGAAACAAGACGTTAATCTTACAGCATTCACCGCATTCTTACAGAATGACTTTCTGAAAAAAAAAGGGACAGGGAGAGTACCCTAATAGCCACGGGGCAATAAGAGACACACCGAACACACCTCAGAAGGGACAGACAAGGCAGGCCTAAAGCGTGCGGAGGGCAGACTTGGCCGGGCGTCCGCGTCCCGGGCGCCGCCGCGGTTGCGAGCCGGGGGCTTGGGCGGGGGGCGCGGCCGCGGGGGGACTGGGACGCGCACGCCGCGCAGGGCCTAGGTCGGGCCCTGCCTGGTCCTACGCAGGCCCACAGCGCGGGCGCGGAGGATCCGGGGACCGGCCGCCTGCAGGCCGGGAGAGAGGCCTGAGAGAACCCGCGAGAAACAGGGACAGGAAGTTCCGTACCGCCATACAGCCACTCTTCCTCCTCATCCCCTCCGGTCCCGCCGCTCAGCTCCGACACCAGGCGCTCAACCTCGCCGGACGACATGGCCGCCCGGCGAGCAGTTTAAAGACGGGGGTCAACAGCCCTTTCCAACCTCTCCCCCGGGCTTGCTGGCCCGGGGCGCGAGGCCAGCGGTGAGCGAATGAAGAAAGCGGGAGACGCAAATCCAAGGAAGGTTGCGGTGGAGGCGGTAAAGATGAAGACTCCGGGCTGGGGACCGTCTGCGCACGCGCAATAGCAATCAAGCCGCACGGCGCGGCGCGGCGTCTTTAGGTAGCCTCGGTTCCGCGATGGCTGGCACCTGGGGCCGCTACGCATGCGCGGTGCAGCTGGCCCCGCCCCAAGGCTCCTGCCTGTTTTTGGGCTCAGTTCTCTGGCGTCCAGCATCTCCACCCCTTCCCCAGCATTCTCTTTAAGAGCCCGCTGTTACATCCTTGTTCTCTTCTGTCTTTGATAACTGCTTGTCCTTTTGGACAAATTGTTTTACTTTGTAACAGACATGCTATGGGATTTTTGAAGTCCTTACTTATTTACAGTATTTTCAAATCTGCTTAAAGGCCTTCTTTTGCTCTTCACGTGTATACTTGATACAGAATTATTACCTGTTTCTGATTAAAAGAAGAAGAAATCATAATCTCTGTTCAGTTCCTGAAAAAACATACTTTAAAAGACAGCAAAAGTAAAATATGAGTAGCCCATTGTCCTTGTATTGAAAACAAATACAATTCAGGTGAAAGACTGCCTCGTCTATTACCTTCTCCAGCGGCAGCCATTATCTGCTTCAGGCACTTAATTCCTAAATATTTTGTTTACTGCACCTGTCATATTTCAACGGGTGGATACTGTCTCCTTGTATAATCCTGAAGCTTGCCATTTCTTGTCTTTTAATTTAAATCCCCAGCAGAGATATTTTCAATTTTAGTATATTAAATTTTGTTCTTTACTAGTGCTTCAAAAATCCCACTGCATGCCTGTTACAAAGTAAAACATTTTTGTCAAAAACAAAAAACCTTATGTTTTATGTTCCTTGTTACTTGCAGATTCATTAGAGTGTTTCTTCAGACTATATCATAACATATGGTTAGTTTTTTTTTGGGGGGGGGGGTTGTTTTGTTTTGTTTTTTTGCTTTTTGAGACAGGGTCTCGCTTTGTAGTTCAGGCTGGCCCTGAGCTCACTATGGTGCCCAGGCAAGCCGCCGCGAACTCAGCAATCCTCCTGTCTCTGCCTCCCAAGTGCTGGGATGACAGGCGTGAGCCACCACGTCCGCATTGTGGTATGCGGTGTTGATTGTTGGTGGGCGTGTCTCCATGCCCAGCATTAACATATGATTAGTTTTTAATGAATGATCTCAAATTTTCAGACCACATCTTCCAAGAAAAAGATGACATATTATGGGTCCAAACAGAAGATTCAAGTTTTTCATTCTTACTAGTTACTTGTGTGATTGTGCGATCACCCTTTCTAAATTTCAGTTTACTCAACTACAAAACGAGAGAGTTGAATTAGGTACCTTTTACATCACTTTCAGTTCTAAAGTTTTCAAACGGGACTCAGTTTTCAACAGAAAAAGGGCATCCCTTTTAGTTGTACAAATCAATGAATAGATTATTTTTGCTAGTGAATAAGTATTGTTCTTCCATCTGTTTAACATTTATTGGTATCTGCTCTGTCTTAAGAATTTGGAAAATGCAAATGTAAGTAGAACATAGTCACTACTTTTAAAGACGTCTCTATTGAGAATGATAGAAATATAGTTAACGACTCTCCTGCAGTGAAAATGTGGATGTGCTGTAATTGAAGCACAAAGTGTTTAACCCAAATCAGGCTCCACTACCTCATCCGATGTAAGCCATAGGGTCTTAATTCTTCTTACTGTTGAATATACCTTTTCTTTCCATTCCCAGCTTCCTTTGTTTGGTATGGTAAGAATAATTCCTTGCACTCTTCTAAATTCTGCTGAAGTATAGTCACTTTTATAAAATTTTTTCTGAATTTCGCTTTTCCCATTAATTAATCTCATCTTTTCCCATCTATTCATTAATTTATTGAATATGAAAATTCTGCCAATGTCAAAAACTTCAAGGTCACATAGATTTAACAACGAGTTAAAAGTCTTATCCATTGTGAAGCTTTCAATATAATGGGGGAGTCAACAAGCATATAAGTAATAAAGAGGAGGGTACAATTTTATATCAACTGATCAAGAAAGCTACCTAGGGCTGGGGATTTAGCTCAGTGGTTCCAGCATTTGCCTTGGAAACTCAAAGTCCCAAATTTGATCCCTGGTACAACACACCACAATGCTGGGCATGGTGACTCCTATCCATAATCCCAGCAATCAGTACCACACATCACATTGCCAGGCATGGTGGTCCATGCTTGTAATCCCAGCACTCTGGAGGCAGAGGCAAGAGGATTCCTTTGAATTCGAGGCTAGCTTGGGCTACATGATGAGTTTAGGGCCAGCCTGAACTACAAAATGAGACACTGTCTCAAAAAAAAGAAAGAAAGAAAGCCATTTAATAAAATAATATAAATCATAGAGCTTTGAATGGAGAGAGGAAGTAAAACTGTATTCCTGGGTGAATAAGCTACCACACAAAGTGATAAGGAGGGGCAAAGGCCCTGAGACAGAAGTGTGCTTAGCATGTTCAGGGGACACAAATGTTGCTGGAGTGGAGGGAGGGACAGAATGTCAATATGGTAGAAGGTATGGGGGGGTGAGTGGCACAGAGCTCCTAGCTCTTACATCTATGGCATGTGTTTATCACACTATATAGTAATTATCTGAATATACCAGATTCTTCACTAGGTCAAATCTTCCCTCGAACAGGATATCTGTTTATCTGTCCTTTCCATTCCTTGTGCGATACATAACACTGAGGGGGTGTTCTTACCCTTTACTAAAAGAAATAGAATGAAGATTTTACTTACTGGTTGAGATTATATGGAGCAATCCCTCATAATCTCATCTGTTTAGCTCTGTATTTATTGTTCCCAGAATCTATAATGAACTTTGGTAGTTTGGTGAAAGGGCCAGTTGCTTTTTGCTGAGCTCTTTCCAGCTGCATTAAGAAGCTTACCTTTCTACATATGGTTTAAATAGTATTGAAGAACTGTTGAAAAATAATTGATGCATATGAGTCCTCTCTGTGATGGAGATATCACCTGAGTTAAGCTTTGAAAATAAAGCTTTCTACAAGTAGAGAAGCCCATAAATCACTAATAACCACTGTTAAAGGCCTCTTTCTTCATCATTCCCAAATCTAGTTCATTGCCTGAATGTTCTTTAGTTAATGTTGTCTTCATCTCGCTACTCAGAAAAGGAAATTTTAAGGATAAGTAGTTTTAAGACATTATATACATGTACTTCATGCATTAATGACCATATCAAACTATAAACATTTTGACTTGTCTTCCATTTTTATTCATTTTTGTGGTTTATTTATCATTAGTAAAATAATAATAATAATAATACTGTTTTAATTTAGCTCTTTGGAGTACAGAAAGGAATAATTTGGTTAAAATTGTTAAATGAAAAAACTTATTAAATGATCATTAAAATAATAAAAAAAGTTGATCATAAAAAATGTGTCTTTTTCAGTTTCTCATATACAGCAAGTACTCACGAAAGTTTTTTATATGGATATAGCAGTAGGCCCAATTGTGATATTTTATATCAACTTTAAATATATTACTTAAATCTCAATATTCTTTAGTTTTCACAGCAGCAAATTGATATATTAAATTAATAGTTTATAGCAACTTCTTGGAAGGACATCAAAGCTAAAATGTGGTTTGACTAATTAGAGGCTAAACAATCTCTTGAACAATCAGAACAATTTCACAGGTACAGAACATTGCTTTCCCCATTCAATTCTCAGAGGAACCAAGACCAATCTCCCTCTAAGTTTAACATTAAATTTTATATCACTACTTTTCTCTAGAAATTGTATTATATCCTGTGTACACCTGCACTATTATGTAAACTTCGCGTGCCCTTTTAAGCATGAGAACATGGAAGGTGCTCAGTAAATCCTTCAGTCAATCACTGATCACAATTACAGAAGACCTCAAAATAAGGTAAAGCAAAACATGTCTGTTTTTTAAAGTGAGGAATGGGAAGTAATTGCTGAGTATTTTCAGTACAAAAGCATGAATCTCTTTTGTATAAAGTAGCTGTGACCACCTTCAGCTGGATGATTTTAGAAGAATTTTATTTCACTGTAGCATAAGACCTGAGAGCAAGAAAGGGCCTCTTCCTTGGGTTCTGTTTCCATTTCATCTGCCTGTGTCCAAAGACATTTCATCCTTTTCCATTACTTTTAACAGTACCTATGTAACTGGGAGCCACACTTTCAAATTTTTCCTCACTTTTAACTTCTCCTTAAGCTTAGGCCCCTGTATCACTCTGATGATTCACCAGAAGACTCTCTTAGATATTCTGTGGGCATTTCAAACTTATGCTCAAAGCAAAACTTGTGAACTTTCCTCCCAAATCTGTACTATCCCATTCCTATGCTCCCTATGCTTCCATGTTTTAGTATCAATACCCACCATCTGACCACTTGTCTGAGCCCAATGAATAATCATCCTTAAGTCTTTTTCTTTCATTTGTTCTGATACCTGTACCAATCTATTCACAGAACCTATTAGCTCTTTCTTTAACAAATACACCCCAAATCCATCTATGCCTGTCCATTTCCACTAATACACTGGAACTTAAGTAACATAAAACCCTTTAATGATGCCTTACTCTTATTTGTAAACTTAAATCCAAGCTTCCTGTCATGTGGCCTATAAACTCGTTCATGGTCTCGTAACGCTCCAAATTACATGTGGTTCTATCATTGTGGCACACAACTTTTAGAAGTCTTTTATATCACCTCATTGTTACTCGCTTTTTGCCAACTCTTTCGGAGTCATTTTCTCACATCTCTGCTACAGACCATGCTCCCTCCCCTCCCCTCAAAATCCCATGTTGAAACTTTGATCCCCAATATGATGGTGTTTGAAGTTAAAGAAACAATTTGGTCTTGCATAACAAGAGGTGATTGTGTCCCTCTAAGAAGAATCAGGAGCGCTTTCTTCTTTTTTTGTTTCTGAGCTCCTCAAAGAGAGGACACAGCTTAAAGAGAGACACAATGTGCAAACCAGGAAGACATTCTTCATTCCATCTTAGCACCTCCATCTTGGACTTCCCACCTGTTAAACGGTTGTTATCTAAAATGTCCTCAGAAGGTTCATTTGAAGTTACTGGGGCACAACGGCTCGAACTTCATTAGTGGAGCAATCTGCTGACGCCATCATAATTGGATGGCGTCGTTGGGAGGAAGTAGAGAAAGGAGGTGGGGCTTACTTGAAGGCATAGATCATGGGGTGTGGTGCTGGGGACTGTATCTGGTCCTCGGCCACTTCCACTCTGGCTCTCTCTTGTTTGCTGGCTGCCGTGAGGTGAGTAGACTCCTCCCACACACTTCTAACCTGATGTTTCTGCTGCCACAGGCCTAAGGCACTGAAGCCAGCTAACCATGAACCGAAACTTCTAAAATCATGAACCAAAATCAATCTTTCCTCCTTTTAAATTGATTCTATCAACTATTTTGTCACAGCAACAGGAATCTAACATGGCAAGTGTCAGAACCGTGAGAAATAACATCTGTATGGTATAAACCACTCAGTAAGAAGTACTTTTTAAAATCTGAATGATGACAAACAATCGCTGTACTTTCTTCTTTCTGGTTCTTACAGGTCTGACTATTTTTGTTTCATTTTGGGTATATACCCAATGGTACTGTAGCAGAAAGTTAAAGTTAAGTGATAGAGCTCAGGCTT
>PVIC010003966.1:0-65489 GCA_004025085.1 Thryonomys swinderianus | reverse complement strand
GTAACCCTTAGGCAGGGATTGATTAGGGAGCTGGTCCCTTTTAAGAAGTAGCAAGGTCTGTGGAGCTGACATTCTGGGCTACATAGAGCTGACAGCCTGCTGTGTGAGACCTGCCGGCCTCTGTGCAGTTGCCACAGACCTGCCTGAGCTCTCCCTTAAGTAGATCACTTTTCTCAAAGCCAGAAACCCTCTTAACCCACCAAACCTAGCCTCTTAGCAACAAGCCCAATAACCAAGCAAGCAGAGATCATCCAAAGGAGGGAGTGGAAATGGAGCCCCTACAGCATGAAACAGGACAACGGCCCCAGATTCTGCGGTGAACCAGCTCTAGAGACCCCCCCCCCCTTCTCCATGCTGGCTTTACACTACTTCTGCAATGCCTGTAATAAAGTTGCTTTGTCCTGGTCTTTCAGTATTCTTCCTCTTTCTAGGAGAGACAGACAAGCCTAGGTAGGGTGACTCTAAGGATTCCCTAGACCCCAGGACCACCACACTCAACAACAGGGAGGGAAAAGGCAAAGTAAACAAAAATTAAAACATCCTTGCTTATTGACTCAGTGGTATCAGGAGTGAAAAGATACTTAAAACAGATAATTGAAGATTTTAAAACTCAAGAATGCTTAATCTGCATACATTAGCACCAAAATTATATTTATGACTAGCAAGAAGGAAAAGAAGTGGTTATTTGCTAACATTAATATAGATAAAAGAAAAAATGTTTCAGAACAAAGATTGTGTTAAAAAGCATTATGGAAAAGTTTAGTATAAAGATAGCCATTAGGAAGTACCCAATGCTTCTCAAGTAACAAAAGAAATGCAAGTGGAAAACTGCAATGTAAGCAGCTAAAATAATGGCAGATACCCATCTATACAGTTATAAAACTCATACTATGGAATGGAAAGTATTAATCGTATCCATACATGTTAAAATGGGCACAAGTAACGTAATAAAATGATTTTAAAATGTTAAAAAGTCAAAGTTAACCTTTTGCTGTATGCAAAAGACAAACCTAAAGTAAAGAGAACTGAAAAGGGTAAAGATAAAAGGATGCACAAAGATATAGCAAGCAAAGGCAAGTAAGAAGAAAGCCGGGCCATGATCCTGTTCTAAAACAAGGTGGAATTCAGGCCAAGAAAAATTAAACAATATAAAGTAGGACACTGTATAATGCTAAAGACTACAATTCACAGGGAAGATATTAATATCTTCTCACCAAATAGTAGCAACTTTCATATAGCAGAAACTGTAGGAGATGAAAAGAAAAATAGAAATACATTAAAAATAGGAAACTTTAGCACACTTCTCTCAGATCTAGATAGATCAAGGAGACAAAATGTTAGTAAGAACACAGAAGACCTGAAAATCATAAACTAGAATCTTTAAATATATAATAATCATTTTGCCTGAGAATGTGTTGTTTTAATGAGAACACAAAGCCTATTAAAATTAAGTCTATTTTGCCAGAGATTTAGCTCAGTGGTTCCAGTGCCTGCCTAGCAAGTGCAAGGTCCCTGGTTCGATCCCAGGTACCCACATACAACAATACCAGGTGAGGTGGCTCACACCCACCAGCAATCAATACAACATACCACAATGCCAGGTGTGGTGGCTCACACCTGTAATCCCAGCCCTTGGGAGGCAGAGGCAGTAGGACTGCTGAACTGGAGGCTTGCCTGAGTTAGATACTGATCTCAGGGCCAGCCTGAACTACAAAACGACACCTTATCTCAAAAAAAAAAAACTCTCTTAATAAGCCACAAATAGCTAAAATATAGAAGTGCAAACATTAACATATCATAAAACATTAAATCCTCAATAAGAACAATAACAAAGTCACTTTCTCTGGGAAGCTTTCTTCTATTTTTTTAATTTGAATCTTTATTGGTGGATTATATATGCACATCATGATCACACACAATACTGAGAAAACTGTACCAGTATATATCACAACTTAATTCTAATTTTCCCATCTCCTATCCACCATACAATACCCCACCCCATATACATAAGCTTCATTTCCCTTTTTTTTTTTTTTTTGAGACAGGGTCTCGCTTTGTAGTTCAGGCTGGCCTTGAGCTCACTCTGTAGCCTAAGCAAGCCTTAAACTCAGTAATCCTCCTGTGTCTGCCTCCTGAGTGTTGGGATTATAGGCATGAGCCACCATGCCTGGCCATTTCCCTTTTTTGATTACCATCATATTTCTTCTTCTTCTTGTTACACCTGCACCCCATTTCCCTTTGAATATTTTCTATTTCACAATTTCTACCATATATACTAGAGTTCATTTACATTTTCAGTTTCTCATGCCAGAGAAAAGACACAATATTTATAGATCTGTGACCTATTTATTACACTTATGAGTATGTCCTGAAGATAGGTCCTTTTAAATATAATGACTCAAACTTATTATTCTTTATGGCAAAGTAATACTCCATTTTATAGAAAAACCACATCTTTATCCAGTCTCCAGTTGATGGGCATTTGGGTTGTTTCCAAGATTTAGCTATCACCAATGGAGCTGCTATGAACATGGATACACATATGTCACTGTGATATGAAACTAATTCTTTGGTGTACATACCTAGCAGGGCAATGGTGGAGTCATTAAATGGGATCTCTAGTCCAAGTTTTTGAGGAATCGCCACACTGATCACCATAGTGTTTGTACCAGTCTACATTCCCACCAGCAGTAGAGAAGGGTTCCTTTCTCCCCACAGCCTCACCAGCATTTATTGCTGGTTAATTTCAAGATAGCAGCTATTCTTTGTGGAGTGAGATGGAATCTCAGTGTCATTTTCATTTGCATTTCTCTAATGACTAGTGATGTTGAACATTTCTTCATATACTTCTCAGCTGCTTTTACTTCTTCCTCTGAAAAAGTGTCTGTTCATTTCAGATGCTCATTTCTGAACTGGGTCTTTAAATTTGGGGTGCTGGTTTTTTTTTTTTTTTGAGCTCTTTGTATATTCTAGAGAGCAGCCCTTTGTCTGAGAAACCACTGGTAAAATGTTTTCCCCTAATTTGTTAGTTCCCTTTTCAGTCTGTCAGTGGCTTCTTTTGCTGTGCAGAAGCTTTTTGATAGGATGAGATCCCATTTGTTGATTTCTTCTGCTAGCTCCCGTGCAACAGAGGTTTTTTTTTCATAGTCTTTCCCTAATGATGCTGGAAAAACTAGGCTTTAGCTTGCCAAAGACTGAAGCTAGATCGTTCTCTTTCACCATGTACTAAACTAAAATCAAAGTGGATTAGAGACCTAAGTATTAAAACAGAAACACTAAATCTCCTGCAAAACAGGATAAGTAGAACTCTTGGAGAGATAGGATTAGGGAAGCTTTCTTCTAAGTAAACTCTTAAATCAAAGGAAAAGTACCAATCAAGATTTCTGAATTTGTAGAAGAAAAAGGAAAGGATGCACTGAAACTCCAAGTACACAGAGAATTTGACTTTAATATTAGTGAGGCTGCAGTGGAGGGAGTGGGGGGAGGAGGCAGAAGCTGAGTAACCCTGGAAATGGTTACCAAGAGTGAAAAGCAAGAAAGCATCGTGGTCTGTGCAGTGGCCCTTGGGGTTACAAGTTGTACTTCTTAGAAAGGGCCAAGAGACCCAAAGTAGAGGTGGTGCGTGTGTGTGTGTGTGTGTGTGTTGTAATTTATAAAATGATGTGTTTGCAGTAGATCATTCATAATAGAAGAAATTAAAAATCAACAAATAGGAGTCACCTCAGCTGTATTTTCACTACATAAATGTATTTTTTTAAACAAAGAAAAGTTGTTCAACCATGAATGCAAAATGATTAGTGAGAGTGGTCCAAGGAACACTTTTTCATACTTTGCCAGTATTTAGAAAGGATCAGCATTCTGATTTCCAACATAGCAATACTGAGGGTGCATTCTAGATAATGTTATTTGATCCAGCATCAATGTACAGAGATGGCAGCCACAGACTTATATGCGATAGTACAATTGCAGTAAATTATTAGTGTTCATCTTGTAACATTCAAATAACTGATATTAAATAAATTATTATAACAAGATACTGAAATACATCTATACAATTATAATTCAGCATGATGTTGAAAGCATACTTCAGAAATCATTTCTACTTTACATCATGTGAAAGCATTTTGAAGTTGGCAAAGCTGTCTGCTCCAAGACTTGTTGTTTCAAAATTCCATACAAAGAAACAATGAAAGCAAGGTAAAATGCCATACAAAATTATAATAACAAGGGCAAAGGAGTAGCACTACATTTCTAAAGATAAGGTAAACATTGTATAGTAATGGACTTTAAAAAACATGCTATATCAAAATACATTGGGAAAATGATATCATGTAACATAAAGACTAAACAAAAATATGAATGAAATAACAGTATCAGTGACAAGAGATAAGGAAAAATTAAAAATAAAAAAGAAATAGTCACTCTAGAAATGATAACTAAGTTGACAGAAGTACAAGAGGAAAACAATAAGCACATTGTCTAACAAAAGCATAAGGTATAAAGGAAGATTTTTTTTTTTAGAAACAGGGTGGATTAATGCTATCTCCCATTAATGAACGTTTACTAAACACCAAGGGAGGATAATTTTCAAATGAAAAAGAAATTAAGAAAATTAAAATATGAAAGACATAGACAAATGATGAAGATTGGGAAGCCAAAACAAAAGAGCCATACAACACTAAAAACAATAAGAAAATAAATTCCACATGAGATTATTGGAGTCCTTGAGAATAAAATAAACCCAAGAGAACAGAAACAATTTTAAGAGTTATAACTCAATGTATTTTTCTTGAAACAAAAACAGAGATTTGAAACTGCATATTGAAAAGTATGCATTGTACTAGAGAAAATCAATGCAAAAAGGTCAACATCATGTTAAATTGTTTTTAAATTACTGTATTTCAAATAAAAAGAACTTATCTCATAAGAATGTAAACAGAACAATTATGAATTATATGAAAATAATAGATTATTACTTGAAATTATGATATGTCTGTAAACTTTCATAAGAATATAAACCAGCCAGGCATGGTAGCTCATGCCTGTAATCCCAGCACTCGGGAAGCAGAAGCAGAAGGATTGCTGAGTTCCAGGCTTGCCTGGGCTAGACACTGAGCTCAGGGCCAGCCTGAACTACAAAGCAAGGTCTATCTCAAAAAAAAAAAAAGAATGTAAACTGAATATATTTGATCTAACAAAAATTATCTTCAAATAGAGAAGGGAGATATAACAGTAAAATGTAGAATTCAGGGATAATGATCTACTAAAGGATAAATTTACAAAATCAACACATCTAGAGAAATGTCTACATACAACTGGCAGTGAGCACAAATGCATTGCTTGTTGTAGATCTTGAACTATTAGAAGGATAAAATAAAGATTTTGATGTGTAACAATAATCTGTCATTATAGTTATATTATAAAAAGGGAGGAAGGAGCAGAGAATATGCCAATTTCTAGCTGTTTAATGATCATTTTTGTGGTGACAGATTTGTATTGTGATTCTGAAACTATTGTGTACCTAAAGTGGTCTAAAACAAATGGTGTAGAATATTTTATGATATCTGGTCTCCCAACAAAAACAAATTATTAGTGTGGGAGCTAGGAGATACAAATATTGATGTAAGAGATAAATTAAAATGTATCTAGTCCTACATTTTATTTAGAAGTAAAAGATTTTCCCTCTTAAATATGCTTACTAAACTTATATTTTGGAGATTTCTAATTTTTTGTTGGTTGCAGTAGGCTCTGTAAACTAACAAAATAGGAAATTTCCTCTCTGTACATTACATATTATTTATGTTAATATATGCACATTGTCATGTCTTTGCAAATTTTATTTTCACTTTATATCTGTGCTGTTTTTCTTCTGTGGGAGCAATGTTCCTTTACACAATTAATATGTTTTAAAAAGTTAAAAAAATTGGATCTCAGTGTGCCTATATATGTAATTATACTATATGAAACAGTATGAATTATGTAAACTCTTACATATGTATCTGTGTTTGTATATGTTGAATGTGTCTTTGTGTATCATACAAATTTAAACATCACAATGTTTTCTTTCTTTGTGTTTACAAAGATGCAAGGCATTCTAGTTATATATATTCATCACACTGAGCTATAGCAATGCCAGTAAGAACACTATCCACTGAATATGTAAGGCCGCAACCTCCTGGAAGCTATGGTCTATCGTGTTCCTTGTTTCCACTCAAGATGGCACTGGGAACACTCAACACTCATGTATGAAGGCCATTAAGAAAATCAGAAATAGGGCCGGAGGGTTAGCTCAGTCATTCCGGGGCCTGCCTTGCAAACGCAAGGTCCTGAGTTCAATCCCCGGTAACCACATACAATGTCGGGCATGGAGACTCATGCCCACCAGCAATCAATACCAAATACCACAGTGCCGGGCGTGGTGGCTCACGCCTGTCATCCCAGCACTCGGGGGGCAGAGACAGGAGGATTGCTGAGTTTGAGGCTTTCCTGAGCTACATAGTGAGCTCAGAGCCAGCCTGAACTACAAAGCGAGACCCTGTCTCAAAAAAAAAAAAAAAAATGTTCAACACCTCTACCATCCAGGTAAATACCAAACCTTCTTTTAAGGTGTTTTTTATGTGATATACACTTAGACTGTTTTCTAAGAAGTTTAGAATAGTTTTGATTAATGACATGTAAGTCTTGAAGTGTTTCTCATTTTATTAATGAACGAGCCAATGCACACTGAGTTCCAAGTCTTTATACTTCAAAGATTTTCCTAGGATATAAGAAAGGTCTCATGATAAATGAGGCAAAAGGAGAAGTAGAAAATTCAGATTTCCTGGAGGATAAAGGATACTATAACCAAATAATAGTTGGAAAGTGCTTCCTTTCCTTTGAATAATTTTCTTTACTGTAGTTGAAGACTCTCAGAGAAGTGGAGTATAGAAGCATTCCAAGGAACAAATGGAACTTGAGATGCAATACACAACACCCACAACTTAAAGGAAGAGAGGTTTCATTTACTCATAGTACGCATCATCGTTGGTTGGATTCAAGGGAGAGACACCATGCTGTGAGGTCATAGCAGAGCAAAGCTGCTTAGCTCATAGCTACTGAGAACCGGAGCAGAGGAAGAGTGCCATGCAGAAGGGTGAGGGACCAGAGACAGACCCCGAAGCAATGCCTGCATAAACCACCCAGTCATGCCTAAAAATGTGCTCCCCAGGTTGATCGCACAAACCAAGTTTAAACTCTCCTCAAACAGCCACAGAAACCAATTAGCAAATAGCAAATATGATTATGGTGAACGCTAAACTCTCACCCAATAAAAACTTGATTCTATACTTTATTATTTTACTTCATTTATATTTTAAGCTTTTTAGAAGTATGGCCACACTAAGAAAGAAGCCAGTTCTATGAGTGAATGAATAGTGATTGATATGTTATCTAGAGAGTTTAATTTTTCATTAACATAAAGTAGCAAGTAGTTACTATAAAATATTATAGAACAAATTAACATAAAGATGATAGGTTTTCCTTCATTTTAAGTTATTGGAGACGGGTTAAACTTGATTTAAAGAAACAAGAAAGTGTACTCATTTACATAATTAGAAAGTTTAGGGGAAAGACACAGCTTCAGAACTTAATCCAGGGCTACAGTGTCAAAATTGACGTTTCTTTCCATGTTTTTACTCTGTCTCCTGGATTATAGACTTAGGAGATAGTTTCTCAGCTTAAAATTACATCTTCCTTTGATTTAAATCCTTCTAAGAAATAGCTCTTTGAATAAGTCCCTTGGAAGCATCACTGCATCTTCCTGTCTGCATGTAGCGATTACTTCTGACTTCGATGCTAAGGGCAGAGCATAACTCTCCAGAATAAAATCAGTGCTCAAATTCAAAGCATGAGTAAGTAGGAGGCAATAACTCTGTGTTTCCTTGAACATGCAGGTACAGGGACTTAACCACCCACAGGATCATCCCCCCACAAAATACTAACATACCAAATTCTGTAAGAAGAAAAGTAATCACAGGAAGGACAGGATACAAGACACAACTTTCAGTTCTCCAAGTTGAAGGCAATATTTCCTTCGTATTTTAAATCTTGCATAACCCTCCAGGGTGAAGCACAAAATATAAAGCAGGAACAACATAAGTTGAAGTACCTTATGCTTCTAGCAACAGGGCCACCCTTGCCAACACCCAGCTTAGCTGTTTTCTCTTCGGTCTTCAGCCTGAAGGTCCAGATAGAAGTAGAGCTTCTTGTTTTGTTTTTGTACACAAGGCACTCATAGTTAGGTTTGGTTTCTCATCTTCATTTGTATGGCTTTGGCTATGATGATTGGCATCATGGATATCAACACTTTGTTGCATGCTCCCATCTGGTTCTGGGCAGGGCATCCCATTTGGAACTGTAGCAGAAACAGTGGGTGCAACTGCATGGCACATTGGCACTGATATTCTTACTGAGGCAAAGACTCTTCTGCTTTTGCAAAGAATTCAAGAAACAATAATAATTACAGAAATGAATAAAGTACTATAGAAACCTTCAAAACTTCTTATGGTAGACAAAAAATAACCTCATTACTAAGCGTTCATGTACACACTAATCCCTGGAACTTCAGAATGTTACTTCACTTTAAAAGGAACTTGTCAACATGATCAAATAAAAATCTTCAAGTGGGAACATTATCTCATGTTATCTAGGGGGCCAATGTTATCCCAAATGTCTTTATAACATGCTAACGGAAGAGTAGGGAGAAAAGAAAATGTTGATTCAGGTTTAGAAGTTGACTGTAGAAGCCATACTCCAAGGATGGTAGAAACCTTCAGAAAAGCTAAGGAAACAGATTAGTGTGATAATATTTGTAAAATATTCACGTTATTGATCAAATAATAGGAAACAAATGTTTGGCTAGCTTTTATTATCATGACATCCACCAGCAAACAGGAATACGGTTACGTGCATATTTACTGTGCCTTCTCCATGGAGGCACTGATTATCCTAACTTTGTTCTGACCAATGAAAGTGGATTTTGTTTAGACAATCTGAATAATTCTCCAGATTCTCCATTCTGCTCATATTTTCTTTCGAAGTTACCTTAAGATCATCTTATGATGTGTGGGCACAAACTAGAGTGAGCGTTTAAATTAAGAATTTTTTATTACAGTAACAGATATATTGACATTAATCCCCCCCTAAAAATACCGATCTTTTCTTTGAACAAAGTTACCTCATCTTTATTGTCTTTTTCTGAAGCTGTCTTGTAGGACTTCTTTCCGAAGTGTCTCTAGTTGCACCATCATGACTACCTTGATGCTCTGAATCCATTCCAAACATTTACCTTTCATGGTAATTTTGACTTTGAGGAAAAGGCAGAAGTTCAAATGTGCCAGAACCAGTGCAGAAGGTGGCCAAGGTTTGCCGTGATGTTTTTACAGACTTTCTGATGGATGATGCTCAGCAGTTGTATTAACCACATTTTTGATCATACCACATAAGAGCATTCAACAAAGAGAACTGTCAGAGCTGCTTCAGAAAGTGGAAAGAATAACGGGACAAATGAGTTCAAACAAGAGGACTAATTTGAAGGTGATTAATGGGAATGTGTCTTTTACTATGCAAATTTTTAATTTAAGGATACATCGTATTTTTATCAATCTTTGTGCACCTTTAATATTTATATTAAATATTTATATATATTTAATATTTGTATTTCTTTAATCCTCCACTGTACCAAATAAGGTCTAAATTGCCTGCACCCGTGATTGACTACTGCTACTAGTTATGGTTTCAGGTTTTAATTTTACTTAATGGGATTATTTTACAGTTTATGATTTACAAGGATCAGTATCTCTGAAGTCATATTTAAAATCAGGAAGTATTCTGTAAGATAATCAGTGGTGATATTATATTCCCTTTTCCCTAAACATCCGTGAACTTCTTTTAAAAATATCCTTACCAACTTCAAATAAAAATAAACAGCAACTCTAGGTTTATATATAGATTTTATAGTTAAGGGAATAAATTGTAGGTTTGACTATCTGTAACTTTGGTTTTTTAAAGTATTGAAACAGTGGCAGAATGTGGAATTGGAACATTCTATTTAAAGTGGATTTGAGCCTTTAATGTAGTAAAAATGATAAGCTAGTGTTTTAAGACCCCCAAGGAATATGCATGTGTGAACATTCAATGTAAAATATATATACATATAGAAAATATATTCACAATATGTGTACACATTTTTTTAACAAAATTCGTATAAGATTGTAATGGTACTGCACAGCCAAGCAAAGAAGATAGATTTACTTCCTAGCAATCCATGTTTTCTAGCTTCATGGGGGCTTAGATTATTTTCTATTGAGGTTTCCTGTCCACTGCTTTAAAAGAAAAAAAATAAAGAACTAATTTGCTAAGCCACAAAGCCTGGTCCTACTCAACCCAGTTTAAGCTGTGGATATGCTGAATATGAAAGAAAGACATGAATGAAAATGTGAAGACTTTCTTTGGTGTATAAAATTCCTCATAGAATATAGATTCTATTCTTTCAATGAATACCTTTTTATGTGTAGGTGTGTAAACAATAGATGCATAAAATATTTATATAATAGGCTTGCCTTGATCTGAATGTGTATTTTAAATTGCATTTTGATATAGTTTCATAGTAATTCTATCATAAACTGTTATTATATCTGAAATCATTATGTGCCTTAAGCACCTGGTTAATCTTTAGCTTAAATTCTGTATCAGCCAGGTGTCCTCTTAGGGATCACATAAAATTAAACCTCATTTAAGTGTGAAATAATCCTGTTGCTTCTATCTGAGAGTGAATGAGCCCAGGATTAGATCAGATAAAACACACTCAAGCTAAAGTGCACAAGGTGGATTATGCAAGAAAAGAGGATTTAGTGAAGAACAGATCCACAACTTTTTGTTAACACAGAGAATGGCGGCTTTTGTAAGCAACATTTGTGGAAACTCAACTGAAGCTTTAAAAGCTATGCCTTTTGTTGTACATTTCTCTGCATACATTTGCTTTGTAGTTGGGAGTGCTAACTTTGGGAGCCATGCTGGGCCAGGACTCATGCTCATTTTGCCTAATGAAAGGGTAAGGATGTACTTTTACTCATACATTCTTGTTTTGTATTCTTTGAAGTTTATTAAGCTCTCCTGAAAGATGTGAAGTTCATTAGGTGGTTATTATCATGACCAAAAATTAAATATCTGTTCCCTGGGGAGTAATAACATCGAAGTATAAGCTATATTTACTATAGCATTACTTAATTACTTTCATACTGCTTCTTAGTCTTAATTTAAAAAGGTATTATACCTATAAATGTCCATTGGGTACATTATGAATTTAATGGTATACTTGTGTAACAATTAATGGGCTATCACACCTTCTCAGAGCTACACAGGCAAAAGTTGCCTTAAACATTATATTAAGATTTTACATTGAAACTTACACTATCATAATTGGGAGCGCCTCTCCAACCTATAATATTTTCTATACTCAAGGAATTTTCCTTCACCTCTGACATGGGAGATACCAACCTGAAATGGCACTTTCACCAATAATTAGCTATTGATTTTACCAGGATAATCTTGTATTACATACTTACTTTTGAGGAGCTAAGAGGGCTTAAAGCTTGTTTAGTAAATTGAAAAATTAATAATTGAAGATAATGGAAGGTGATAACAGGTGAATGTTTCAAAGCTGAGTGAGGTGGTGCACACCTGTAATTCCAACTCTCTAAGAGGGTGAAGGAAGGGCATTGAAAGCAGACCCCATCCATGGCAACTTAGCCACTTAGCAAGCCCTGTTTCCAAATAAGGAATAATATAAATAAATTAAGTTTCTTTAGGATTTAACTCAATGCCCAATACAGTAAAAATTACAAGACCTTAAACTAAAAAGTAAAAACAAAGCAAAACAAAACCCAAGTGAATGAATAACTAATTTGACAGATACTACTTGTTATATCTGAGGTTATGTTACACAATGGAAGAGTATAGTGAGCTTAATGCAAGCATGACAGAGAAGAATGTACTTCAGAGAAGAATGTATCTTTCCAAGCTGTGCTGGCAGTGCTGTTTGCTGACTTTCTTAGCACTTTTACCTTGCAATCTCTTGTACTGAAATCTTTTATTACTATATAATACATTTATAATTTTTCTAAAAACAAAGTTCAATTACTGCAAAGGATATAGCAGGAAATTTTATCAGTAGAACTTGAATGGAAAAGTTTCTAGTATCTCCATTTGAAAATTGAATAATTTAGAAGTAGCTTTTCCAGATAAATCATTTTTAGTGTATTAAAAATTATGAGTATTGCCAGGTGTGGTAGCTCACGCTTGTAATCCCAGCACTTGAGAGGCAGAGGCAGGAGGACTGCTGAGTTTGAGGCTTGCCTGGGCTATATAGTGAGCTCAGGGCGAGCCTGAACTACAAAGTGAAACCCTGTCTCAAAAACCAAACAAACAAAATTATGAGTACACTACAAAGAATGTAATTATTATTTTATCTCAGCTATACTTGTTTATCAGAGGAATTTATGTTGGTTTAATCTTCATATCATTGTATATTTCATATATGTTAAATCTATATTATTTTATTTTAACTAATATATTGTTTTCCAATTATTGACACCCAGAAATAGCCTATGGAAGAGCAAATGTTTTGAAAATCAAATACTTATTTTCAGAATAGTATTATAGTTTTAATTATTAAACAATACTGAGAGATTATAAAGTGTAAGTTTGTATGTGTAGGAATAAAAGACTATGACATCTTTGAAGAAAGGAAAACTAGAAATATAGTGTTTGACACATATCTAAAAAGTGAATTTTATTTAATCAACTAGAGACCATTCTAATTTTTAAGATGTTGTCTATTATAAAGTAAGATCAAACAGTTGAATAAAGCTATGAAGAATTGTGTATGATTTTCAAAAATTGCAGTAATTTCATGGGTAAAAGATTTTTTTCATAATGAAATTGTTGAATTATTGTACTAAAATAGAAAATGACCAAAATTTATTCTTGCCTCCATAGCAAAACAATTTGCCATTCACACATTGCCAAGAATATTATGAAGCTATTTACAAAGTGACAAATATTATGCTCAGAATAATACAAGGCAGGCTGCTTGCAAAACCCCTTTGTCAATGGTTTTCAGCTTTATATATCAATAATATACAATAGTGGAGAAAGACACTACACTGGCTGGGAAGGATTGGATTTCTGATACACACTGAGATAAAATCTGGTATGTAGAGCATAAGTTATTCTTGAAATATATTCAGTGAGTGAAATATACACAAAAACTTTGGAATACTTTATTACAGAAGAGGGATAGTGACCTTCTGGGCCATGATGTTGTGAAAAAGGTACTTCTGGCTCATTGCTGAGTGGGCACAGGGCGCATGTGCTTTAGGAGGAGCACTGGTGAATGAATGAGGCAGCTCTGCCGGTCCCCATGCTGCACAGTCCATATGCTTTGTTCACAGAGACCACTTTGTGATTAACAAAATGCCTCCCAAATTTGACTTAATACTGAAGGAAATGGTGAAAATTATGGCCCACTGATGCTACCTATTTAAGAAGTTCAAATTATTAACATTGGCTTATTAGAATTATAGTAAAGAGCATTTTTATCAATTCATTTTAAATTAAGCATTGGTATCCTTAGTCTTTAAAACTTTAGACAATAAATACTTTCATCTTTACAGAACTGTCTCAGCCACAATGCCTCATCTCTACACCTGAGGGAGAAAAGCTGTTACAGACAATATTTGAACAATAAATGCTGCTTAGATAACAATGTAGTTATAAAAACACGTAGGGACTACAATTTGACTCATGGACTATGACGCGGTGATGAAGCTGTCACTCTCTATTTCCTCCAGGGAAGGAAATGAATGAGCAAATTGATCATAGCACACCTTTTCTTAAGAATCCTACAGAGTCCTTCAAGTTGTCCATTAGAGGGCAAATATTTTTTAGAATAATATTCAGCATCTTTCTTTATGTGATACCTCTCTCTTTTCAAAAATGTCATTGCTTGAGCCAAGCATGGTGGCTGGCACATGTCTATGATCCCACCACCCAGGAGACTGACGCAGGAGGATAGTTGTGAGATCCAGGACACCCTGGGCTAGATAGTAAGACCAAATCCAGCCTAAACTACATAGAGAGAACTTGTCTCAAAAAATTTTTTCTCTTCTTTTTTTCCTTTCTGCCATGTGCCTTTTATTGAACCATCCAGACTGTAATATTTTTCAATGTGCCATACTCATAAGACCTTTTAAAAATGTACTCCTTGAATCTAAGGATAGAAATTCACAGATGTAATGTTATGTGTTCGCATGTCCATCAACTGGCTTACAGTGTGAGCTCTTTAAGGTAGTAAAGTATATTTTAGTTATTTTTATGTCCTTCATCTCTCTCATGATGACTGGCCAATTCTAGATACTTAATATATGACAGATGAAAACAGTTAAGGGATTAAAGCTTATTCAATGACAGATAAATTCACTCCTAAAAGAGAGGTTTACCTGTGTAGGCAAGTGTTGAAGCAGAAATCTGGAGATTATCAACATAGGAAAGATGCTTTAGCACACATTTTAGGCTTCTATGTCCAGTTATAGAATTGTTACTCTCCTACTTTAAATTCACTTCTGATATTTTGACACATATGTGTTAATCTAAAAATATTCCTTTGTTTTTAAAAAGTACTAAACAGTTTTTATTTATAGAGCAATTAAGTATTATAACTGGATGTGTATTTTCCCCCTTTACATTCATTCAAGGAAAAATTTAATAATATAAAATAGTAAAAAAAGGGAAGGGTCTGATTTACAATTCTCTTTTTTTTTTTTTTTTTTTTTTTGGAGACAGGGTCTCGCTTTGTAGTTCAGGCTGGCCCTGGGCTCACTATGTAGCCCAGGCAAGCCTCAAACTCAGCAATCCTCCTGCCTCTGCCTCCAGAGTGCTGGGATTACAGGCGTGAGCCACCACGCCCAGCACTGTGGCACTGATGGCTGGTGGGCGTGAGTCTCCACACCCAGCATTATATGTATGTGGTTTCCAGGGATCGAACTCAGGACCTTGTGCTTGCTAGGCAGGCGCCAGAACCACTGAGCTAACCCTCCGGCCCCTGATTTACAATTCTAATCCAGATACCCTATTACACAATGAATTTACCATTCCACCTGAAATAATCAAAATATTTACAAAATATATAAAACAGGGCTGGAGATTTAGCTCAGGGGTTCCGGCGCCTGCCTTGCAAATGCAAGGTCCTGAGTGTGATCTCAGTAACCACATACAATGCTGGGCATGGTGACTCACGCCCACCTGCAATCAATACCACATACCACAGTGCCAGGCGTGGTGGCTCACACCTGTAATCCCAGCACTTGGGAGGCAGAGACAAGAGGATTGCTGAGTTCCTGGCTTGCCTGGGCTACATAGTGAGCTCAGGGCCAGCCTGAACTACAAAGTGAGACCCTGTCTAAAAAAAAAAGAAGAAGAAATAACCATTTTCAAGCCACTGAACAAAAAATATGGTATTTTCTCCATGAGAAACTGGAAATGAGTGAATAAAGCACCAGCATTCCCTTCTTTGTTTACCCAATGCACCCTTTTCCTTTTGAACATTTTCTTCCTGTTTCATAAGACCTATCATACATTTTAGAACTCATTTATACCTCCAATTTTTCATACCAGAGAAATGATATGATATTTACACAACTGTGTCCCATCTATTTTACTTATGAGTATGTCCTTCAGGCACATCTGTGGGATCCAGGGGATGGGAACGTAACTAGGACCTTCAGATTTAGGTTCTAGTCTCCTGTGAGTTGACACACACAGCAAAATAATATGAGGCTTAGAGAAACTGAACTTGGGCCTGATCCATGCTACTCTGGACAGCAAAAGACCCCAGGCCCCAGCCTTCCACAACATTTATTCAGCATCTCTCCAGTAACAAAAATGTAGCAAAGACTCAGAAAGCAGGGTAAACACAGGCAATGTTCCACCTTGAAGCATCACAGCATAAGGGACGACCAGAGTCCTTGTTGTTATTCAAGGTGGTGAGCTAAATGCAAAGTTGTAGACAGCCAGGAAGGGCATTCCAATTATTCCTCCCAAACAGGATTCTTTTGCAACATAGTTAAATCTAAAGTCTGTCTGCAGGAAGGCCTGGTCAGTTTTGACCTTTCAGTTATTTCTCCCAAACAAGATAGTTCCCAACAAACATCCATTTGCATATAAGTGACTTAAACTTACTGTTCTTTATGACAGAGTAACACTCCATTTTATTAAAGAAACACATTTTACCAGGCATGGTGGCTCATGCCTGTAATACCAGCACTAGGGAGTCAGAGGAAGGAGGATTGCTGTGAGTTCAAGGCTTGTCTGGGCTACATAGTGAGCTCAGGGCCCGCTTGAACTAAAAAGTGAGAACCTGTCTCAGAAAACAAACAACAATCTGTGTTGTTTTCATCTGTATCTCTTAAATGGCCAGTGAGCTTGAACATTATTTCATATGTTTCTTATATGCTTTTTACTTCTTCTTCTGAAAAGTGTCTGTTCATTTCAGATCCCCATTTTTTAATTGGATCTTTAACTTTAAGGGGGACTGATTTTTTTTAAGTTCTTTACATACTCTAGATAGTGGCCCTTTGAGAAACAGCTGGTAAAATTTTTTGCCCATATTTTCAGTTGTCTTTTTGCTGTACTGGTGGTTTCTTCTTGCTGTGGAAAAGCTTTTAAAAAAGATGAAATTCCAGTTGTTTATTCCTTCTACTAGATCACATGCCTTTAGAGATTCTGTTCATATAGTCTATCTTACAATGTCTCTAAATGTTCTACCTAACCTGTTTTGTCAGGTTTAGTGTTTCAGTTTTCATATTAAGGTTTCTAATCCACTTTGATTTTAGTTTGGTGCATGGTGAAAGAGATACTTCTAGCTTAGTCTGTGGCAATTTAAAATCAGTTTTTCCAGCATCATTTGTTAAAGAGGCTATCTTACATCCATTGAGAATATTTGGCTCCTTTGTCAAAGATGTGGTGGCCTACTATATCTGGAGTTATTTCTGGATCTTCTACTCTGTTCCACTGCTCCTCGAGTCTTTTTCTTTGCCAAAATTATGCTGTTTTTATCACAGTGGCTTTGTAATATAGTTTTACATTGGGGAATGTGATACTGTCATGTCCTTGCTGCCTAGAATTGCTTTTGCTATTATAGGTCTTTCTGATAAAACACGAATTTTTGGATTATTTTCTCTAGCTCTATCAAATATACTGTTGGAATTTCAATCAGGATAGCACTGAATTTATATAGTAGTTGTGGGAATATAGCCATTTTGACAATATTGGTTCTTCCTACCCAGGAACAAGGGAAGTCTTTCCATTTTCTGATATCCTCTTCAGTCTCTCAGAGTCATGTAGTTTTCACACCACAGGTTAGATTAATTTCTAAATATTTTATTTATTTGGATGCTCTATGAAAGGAAGTGACTCCTCAATTTTTCACTGAGTGTGTTGTTTGTGTATAGGAAGACTATTGATTTTTTTGCTGGCTGTTCTTTTATCCACCTACACTACTAAATCTTCCAATTAAGTCTAGTAATCTTTTGACTGACTTTCTAGGATCTTCTATATAGAGTATCATATCATCAGCAAATAATGACAGCTTAATTTCTTCCTTTCCTATCTTTTTAAAATTTCTCTCTCTTATCTAATTGTTGTAGTTAATGTTTCTAGCACTATATTTAACAGAAGTGGTGATAGTGGACATCCTTGTCTTCTTACCAAGCTTACAGTGAAATGTTTCAGTTTTTCATCACTTTGATGCTGACTATTGATTTCTCATAAATAGCTTTTATTAGGTTGAGATAAAGTCTATCTATTCCAATTTTCTGTTGAATTTTGAATGTGAGTCAGTCTTGGATTTTGTTGAATGCATTTTCTGCATCTATTGAGATGACCATAGGGTTTTGTCTTTGAGTCTGTTAATAGAGTGTATTCCATTTATTGACTTACATATGTTGAACCATCCTTGCATCTCAGGTATGAATCCAGCTTGGTAGGGGTGTATGATCTTCTTGATGATCCTCTGTATTCTGTTTGCCAGTATATTACTGAGGTTTTTTTCATCCGTATTGATTAAGGAGATTGGCATATAGTTCTCTTTTTCTTTGGATGGATCTTTATCTGCTTTTGCTCTCAAGGTAATAGGTGCTTCTAGAAATGAATGTGGGATATTGCTTCCTTTTAGATTTCATTAAAGAGTTTTGAGAAGTAGTAGCATTAACTCTTCTCTAAATGTTTTGTAGAATTCTTCAGTAACTTATCAGAATCCAGACTTTTCTTTGTTGGTAGGCTTTTAATTATTTTCCATTTCACATATAGATATTGGGGTGTTTAGCATTTTTATATCTTCATTCAATTTTGCAAGTTTATATATGTGTAAGAATTTCCTCTGGGCTGAAGATTTAGCTCAGTGGTTTGGGAGCCTGCCTCACAAGTGCAAGGTCCTGAGTTCAATACCCGGTAACCACATACAATGCTGGGCCTGGTAACACGCCCACCAGCCATCAATACCACATACCACAGTGCTGAGCATGGTGCCTCACACCTGTAATCCCAACACTCGGGAGGCAGAAACAGGAGGATTGCTGGGTTTGAGGCTTGCCTGAGCTACATAGTGAGCTCAGGACCAGCTTGAACTACAAAGTGAGACCTGTCTCAGAAAAAAAAAAAGAAAAAAGAAAAGGAAAAAAAAGAATTTCCTCTGTACTTTTCATTTCCTCTGAATTTTCCATTTTATTGGAGTACAGATTTTCAAAGTAGATGTTTATTTTTGTAAAGACCAAACCGACTCCATCTTGTGTAAAGCGTCCATGTTGTGTGTTTAGCCTCAAAATGAACTCCCCTGTTCTCCAATTCTCAGAAAAAGTCAGCAGACAAACAGTTCTGAGAATTAAGCAACAGGTTGTGCCAAGTGCATACATCATGTGTCCTGTGGTAAAACCCTAAAAACCCACTTCCCAAGTAGCTTGAGAAAATCACGCCCCTAGCCCCTCTACCTAGTTATGTAATGCCAAGGCCTGGAAACCCCTGCTTGCAGTTTTTCCCTTTATAAACCCTGTCTCCCAATGGATCAGGGCTGCCGACTTCTTCCTCCTGTGTGAGGAGAGTTGCTGGTCCTTGCTCTGAAGCTTGCTGGATAAAAGACCCTGTGTACTTACATCCAGCTGGTCTCAGTGATCTTTGGGAGACTTGTGATCTGGGCTATACATTTTCATCTGAAGTTCTGCCTGAATGGGTTATTCCCTCCTCTATTCCTGATTACGTGAATTTGAGCCTTTTCTTTCCTTTTTTTAGTAAAGTTGACTGAATGTCATGATATTTTTCCTGTTCTTGGCTTTTTTCTTCTTTGCTTTTCACCCTTTGCATTCAGTTTCTTCCCTTGCCCAATAAGTTCACTCTGCTTGGTCTCATGGGTTTGTGACTTTCATTGTCTTTTTCTATGATATTGTCAATTTTGTTTACCTTTTCACAGAACCAACTCTTCATTGATTTTTTTTTGGTCATTCTCTTTGTCTCCATTAATTTTTGCTCTGATCCTTCTAATATTGTCTCTCATATGAACTTTAGGTTTATCTTACTCCCCTTTTTCTAGTAGGAAGAGGTTCAGCATTAGACTGTTTATTTGAGCCCACAATGTTTTCCTGGTGTGGGGATTCACTGCTATGAATTTCCCTTGTAGAACTGCTTTCATTATATTCCATAAATTCCTGTATGTTGTACAGGGATTATCTTTTAATTGTGAAATCATTTCAATAATTTATTCTGAGACCCATAGGTTGTTCAGCAGTGTTGTTCAATTTCCCTGTGTTTGTGAGGCTCTTGGAATTTCTTTTGCTATTGAGCTTCAGTTTCAAGGAACTATGATCTGACAGTATACCAAGGCTAACTTCAGTTCCTTTGCTCTTATTTAAGCATATTCTATGAACTAGCTTGTGATCTATTTTGGTGAATGACGTGTGAACAACTGACAAGAGTGTATATTCTTACTTAGTGGGGTGAAATACTCTGTCAACATATTTTAAGTCCATTGGTTCCAAAGTTTGGCTCAGTTCAAATATTTCATTATTTATTTCATTCCTGGTCAATTTGTGTAGTTGTGAAAGTGAGGTATTGAAGTCCCATGCTACTGTTGTACTGGTGCTCATCTGGCTTTTCATATCCATTAATATCTGTTTTATATAGTTGGGTACACTGAAATTTGGCGTATAAATATTTATGAATGTCTTCTCTTTCTCTTGGATTGTTCCTTGTACAAGGATGTAGTGTCCTTCTTTGTCTCATTTAATCAGTTTTGGTTTGAATGTACTTTGTCTGCAAATAAGATAGCCACTCTCCCTTTTTGTAGTTTCCTGTCACATGGAGAATTGTTCTCCATCCTTTTACTTTCATTCTATGGATTTCTTTTGGAATGAGGTGTGTTTTTTGTATATAGCATACTGTTGGATCTTGCTTCTTAATCCATACTTCCATTCTGTGTCTTTTAATTGGTGCATTAAGGTAACTGACATTAATGATTATGACTGATATGAACTGATTTATTCCTATCATGATATTTTCCTGTTCTTGGCTTTTTTCTTCTTTGCTTTTCTCCCTTTCCATTCAGTTTCTTCCCTTGCCCAATAAGTTCACTCTGCTTGGTCTCATGGGTTTGTGACTTTCATTGTCTTTTTCTATAATATTGTTTAGAATTTTTTGAGTGCAGGTTTTGTGTCTGTGAAGTTTTTTCAGTGTTATTTGTAATGGAAGTATTTTATTTCTGTCAATTTTGAAAGATAATTTTGCAAACATCAATCTAAGTTGGAAGTTGTTTCCCTCCAAGGCCTTAAATACTTTGCTCCAGGCGTTCCTTATCTTGAGTATTTGTGTTGAAAAGTCTGATGTGATTCTAATGAGTTTTCCTTTGTATGTGGTTTGTTTGTTTTCTCTAGCTGCTTTCAGTATTATATCTGTTGGATATCTGGAACCTTGATAATCATATGCCTACCTGTAGTTTTTTTTTTTTTATATCATGGCCACTTGGAGTTCTATATGCCTCACTTGTCTGCATGTCAGCTTCTTTTCCTTTCTCTGTCAAGTTTTCTGCCATATTTGTGGACAGTTTTTTAAATATGTTTTCACTCTTGTTTCTTAACTGATTCCAGTCAGTCTTATGTTATTCTTCTTTGTATTGTCTAGAAGCTCTTGGATTGATTTCTCATGGTCCTTGACATTTTCCATAAATTATTCTTTTTTTGTACTTTGGCTGCAATCCTATCTTCTAGGTCTGAAATGCAATCTTCACATTCATTCATTCTATTTTGCACACTTTCATTGGAGTTTTTACTTTCTTGGAAATCTGTTTGAAACTGTTGTACAGATTCCATTACTTTTGTAATCTGAGATTCTATCATGTTCCTGATCTCTTCCTTACTATTATTAATCATATCTTTCACTATACATGGCATCTCTGTTTTTATCTCAGAGATCATTTCTGATTTCCATTTTGTTAGATCCTCTCTTTTTTTTTTTTTTTTTGAGACAGGGTCTCACTTTCTAGTTCAGGCTGGCCCTGAGCTTCACTATGTAGCCCAGGCAAGCCTCGAACTTAGCAATCCTCCTGTCTCTGCCTCCCGAGTGCTGGGATGACAGACGTGAGCCACCACGCCCAGCTAGATCCTCTTTTTTTTGTCTTGTCAGAGAGACCTCGTGATGAAACTTCAGTTTGCTCTATTTCCCTTTTCCCTGGATTTTCCTGTGGTGGTGATCTTTGTATCTGGATTTTTGAATTTTTTTTTGTCATTTCTATATCTTTGTTATTGCTCATGTTTTTAGCTTAATTTCTGGCACACTGTCTGGGCAATATTTGTTGAAAAATCTCTTTCTTCTTCATATTTGGAAGTCTTGGGAGATGGCTACTTCCTCAGCTGTCCTTCTGGCACACCATGAAAGGCACTTACACAGAATAATCAGATCACCTCTGTTGAAACAACACATTGAGCCTCATCAGTTGAGTATCAAATATAGCACAGGAAATGACAAACTGCAGCAATCACTGCTCTGACATTTCCAACCTCACAAGCCAGACCAGTGACCATATGCCCAGATTTAGAACTAACCACAAATATGTTTACAATGTACAAACCCTACAGTATAGCAGCATCACCTTTTGGATGGAGAGATGGAACTACAAAATGTGGCATAGTGATCCTACTGCTGGTGTTCTTGTCAGGGCAGACTTGGTGATGCATTTCCAGTGCTGTACAGGGATCCTCAGTCAGAGAGCAGAGGCTTCTTTGCTTGACCAGTGCTGATCTTCCATCCTCTAGCAGAAAGGATTTATATGTTGGAAACAGCAGCTTCTGCCATTCAGTGTGGCCCCTACTCTCCTCCACTAGCCCATTTCTCTGTGGGCCATCAGAATTTACCAGTCATCCACAGGCTCCACAGGTTCAGCAACCCCTGCCCTGCTGAGAGTCCTACCTGGGGAAAGGGAGCTCGGTTCTTTTTGTTAAAGTTTTTCTTTTTGCTCTCTTTGATTCTTGACTCAGATCTTTTTTGGGGTCTTGAGGACCCACTTCCCTCCCCCTCCCCCTTGGGGGGCTATGTTCCTATTTGGGAGTGATACTGTTCTGCCAGAATTGTGCTCCCCTAAGAAGACCAGCAACACACATGCAATAAACAAGGGCACTTTTATTAACATGGCATGCAGTGGGTCCACCAGTACTAGATTGGAGACCCCACATGGCAGTTACCGGCTCCTTTTAAAGGCATCCCTGGTTCATATACAGGAAGGGGTAGGGTCACTTACAAGAAGGAGTAGGGTACTTACTAGGGATTGGCTAACAATTTAATCTATCATACCTATCGGGCGGTCATTGGTGAAGGAGAAATAGGAAGGGCACAGTCAGCCAAGGGAGGGCTAGTCACATAGAAACAAAGAAACATTTTTGGCAGGAACAGCTTATACAACTAGCTCACTGGAACCAGAATGTTACATCTTGTCAAGCCCACCAGGAGGTTGCTGTTATTGAGCAACCAGCTCCTCCAGTGGCCTTACCAGTTTGCTTTACATTCCAGGAACTTTACATAATTGCACTTTGGTCCCAACAATACATTGCAGAAAGACGGTTTCTTTGCTTTCAGGACTCCACCATCTTTCCAGAAGTCCTCCTCACTGCAATTATTTTTTAACTCAATCACCCACCATAAATTTTATCACCCCCTTATATCAATATTTTCCAAATCTATTTTTAGATTTAATGCAATTTCAGTGAAAAATTCAAGTTTGGCTACTTGGAGAACTTGACAACATTCTAAGTTTAATGTAGAAATGGAAAAACTTAGAATAGTTAAAATATTTTTTAGAAAAAGAAAAGTAAAAGAATGAACTTGAATCCGTATTTCATACTGTATGTGAAATTTATTTCATACTGTATGGAAAATTTAACTTGGGCCAGAGATTTAGCTCAGTGGCTCTGGAACCTGCCTAGCAAGGGCAAGGTCCTTAATTCAATCCCTGGAGACCACATACAACAATACTGGGCATGGTGACTCACACCCATCACCAATCAGTATCACATACCACAGTACGGGGTCACAGTACAGGGTCTGGTGGCTTATGCCTGTAATCCCAGCACTTGGAAGGCAGAGGCAGGAGGATTGCTGAGTTCAAGGCTTGCCTGAGCTACATAGTGAGCCCAGGGCCAGCCTGAACTACAAAGTGAGACCCTGTCTCAAAAAAAAAAATCAAAACAACTTTATAATGTAGAATTATAAAAGTACTTAAATATAGAATAATGGAATTTAAAAGAGAGAATAAAAATTTCTTTATAGGAGTTATGAAACCTTAAGGTTGAATAGATTGAATTGTATCTTCTTAGTGTACTCTTTGAAATACTCCAGGAAGATATAAAAGTAACAAATTATATACTATATCACTCAGTGCTTATTAGAGAAACAGATTTAATGCACAACATACAAATGTGTGTTTGGGGTTCCTAAGGAAAACTTGACTAGCCTTCTGAGAAGAAAACATGCCCAAACAAAGTGTCTGCAAAATCATCCCTCAAGGCAAATTCTGATCTTTCTCTGGTAGATGAATTTCTGTAGGGCTCATCTCCTTTAATTTTCACAGAGGGTGTAAGAATTAGCCAGTTGAGAATTTATTACAGAACCAAATATGACATCAGAGGGTGTTTAAATCATGAAATAGTTTGTTTTATGATTTTATATTTTTAGTGCTGTGACCTTATATGCTACATAGAAAATTACATTAATTTCATGAATGCTTGCAAATTCTTAATTCAAATTATTTATTTTCCTTTCATATATTCACTTACTTTTTTCATTATTAAACACAAAAGTTTCTTTTGTACTGCTTCCATTTTCGTTTGCTCCTCTTTCTTCCCATCAGATGTTCTTGCCTCTTTCCCCTGTTCTCTTAATTCGTCCGCTCCAACTTCCTCCAAGTCAGAGCCATACCCACTACTCAACCCCACCAACCTTAGAATCTCCCCACTTGGAAATGTTTGGGAAAAAAATGTATTTACTCAAAGAAATACCGAATGGTGAAGATACATGCATATCAACTATATGTAATTTTGGATATGTTAAGTTATAACTTTATTTTTAGATCTTACCATCAGTGTAAAATTTGTTCACTGGGACCAGGGCTCCCTCTACCCTGATAGAAATGTTCAGTTCCCATGAATCTGTACTTATTCTCAGATCCAGTCTTAAATAATTAGTTGGTGTCCGGTGGGCAGAATCCATCAATAGCTTTAATTTTATTCCAAAATGAAATATTTCCATTTCAAAAGCCAATACCTGCAATTAGTAGTTGCCAGTCAAGGATTATGATTCAAATTTCCTTTTTAAAATATAATTACCTCCTTTTCTTGATAGCTGTTATGACAGTTCATTTCTGGTTGGATAGATGACTGAAAGTAAAGATGAGAGAAAAAACTTCTCTTGTTAGGCTGTATGGTTTTCCACTTTCCAGATACTTCTCTCTTTAGGCTGTATGGTTTTCCACTTTCCAGATCTAGCAGATGGTAGGAATCAACCAGCAGTGGGGACGCAAATGTTCTGTGGTGATGACTAGGAATGGGAGCCCTTGTGTCCAGCTGCTCCTACTCAGAGGGAGACCGTTCTGTGTATAGTGCCCCACTGCAATTCATTCTGCAGGTCCTACAGTCCAAAGTCATGTTCAGCTCCCACTGTAGCACTTAGGTTTTTCTTCTAAAAAAGACCCAAGGAAATACTTGGCCAGGTTTTGTCCTTAGCAATTTGGAACAAGATAAATCCTCATGTATCTTTTGGACCTCCAAGGAAAATCTCTCCTCATAAATTTTCCATTTAGGAATTCTTATATCCACTTTAGGTTTTACTACCTGGCATACAGCTTTCATGTTGAGATTTTATACCTGCTAGAGATTTTATATCTTTTGATTATTTGTACTTTACAAGTAATCCTCCTTAAAATATTCACTGTAATCTCTACCTGTAGGATTTTAGAGCTTGTTATCAGGAAGTATGTATTTTATACACAAGCAAATAAAAATATACAGACACAACACTTCTATACAGAGGGCTTAAAATCATTTCTTAAAGGCAGGTACAATGATATTTGGTGCCAAAGCAACTCACTTCAGAAAGTTGTAATTATTTTTACAACACTGATAAATACATTGTCATAATCATTCCTCGGCACATACTTGGTTTATAGGAACTGTGACTTCTTCAGTATTCAACAAAATCATGAGAAAGTCTCAGGTTATCACTTTATCTTCTTCAGAAAAATAGATGGTTGTCAATCAGAGATACCTCATAAAGAAACACGATTCCAATACACAAACAGAGAAAGCTATGTCTTATGGGACTCTATTGAGCAAAATGTAGAAATACTCTTGTGGCCTGCACCAAGAGATATAGCTATCAGACTGCTTTTTTTCCCCCCATCAGCTGGTGGATGATTAGAAGTTGGGAAAAACATGTGAATTTGATCTACACAGAATTGGTTATGTCCTGGCCTATACATGAACCCGTTCTGCATGTCAATATGGCATGTACAAATGGGAATGAATTGAACCCAAGTAAAGGTACACAGTTGTGAATGAGAAGGCCAACAATATATGAGGAAAAAAAATGAGGATTATACAAATTATTCAAGGGCCAGAGATTTACCTAAGTGGTTCTGGTGTCTGCCAAGCAAGCACAAAGTCCCTGGTTCCATCCCTGTAACCACATACAATACCGGGTGTTGTGATTCTTGCCCACCAGCAATGAGTCTGACATACCACAATGCTGAGCATGGTGGTTCACATCTATAATCCCAGCACTCAGGAGGCAGAGGCAGGAGGATTGCTGAGTTCAAGGCTTGCCTGGGCTACATAGTGAGCTCAAGGCCAACCTGAACTACAAAGTAAGACCCTGTCTCAAAAAAAAAGAAAAATTATTCAATTTTCAAGTTTTGTGTTTAAAACAATATACTGAGGAACTAGCAACAAACGTATTTTTTGGTAATACTGTCATTGCTGACTCGAGTATATTCCAAATAAAAGAACACTTTCAAAATTTCCATTATTAATTTATATCAGGAGGCAAATTGAGAAATTTATGTACAACAAACTCAAGAGAGATACTTTTTCTTATATATAAGTCAAGTTTTAAAAAACGTCCCTTGTAGTTCTATTGGTTCAGATTTATTTTTATTAGATTTATTGAAGAAGAGAAAGACTTTTGCCCAGTGTAAAGCTGACCAGATATTGGGAAAAGTCTCTGTCCAAACTGTAATAAATATCCTTGTGGTATTACTCAAATATCAATGTAGTCAAATAGATTCAACAACTGTGCCTAAATCCTTCATATATCCATAAAAACAAGTGGGTAGGGAAATTTCAAAGCAGTCAGTTGTATGTACATAGTGCCATGAGACAGGGTCTCACTTTGTAGTTCAGGCTGGCCCTGAGCTCACTATGTAGCACAAGCAAGCCTCGAACTCAGCAATCCTCCTGTCTCTGCCTCCCAAGTGCTGAGATTATAGCACTTGCTGAGCCACCACACCCGGCAGCAGAACATTTTTTTAACTGACTATTCCTGCTTTACAAGAATTAATCTTTTAGAAGGGTAAAAATAAGGAAGAGTAAGTCAAGAAATAAGATTTTCTTTTCTTGTAATATGGTGGGAGTCATTTACTTAGAAAGATATTTGAACCCCTGGTCAAATATTTATTTCATTTGCTGTCTTTTGTTCTGGCTAAAATCTGTCTTTCCTATGCAAATAAGTCATTTTATTTCCTTGTCTTTGCTCTTACTTTTCAATCCAGGGTTCTACACACGTCAAATGTGCTATTAAGACATTTTGCTAAGCGTTTGGGAGGCGGAGGCCAAGAGGACCTCCAGACATAATTATTGTTAATAAATCAGGTTCATATAAGCGGCAGGTTTATGATCTATTTCTTAACTCCTCCCTCTTTAATCTCTTGTTCCACAATATTTCAAAGACCAGCCAGCATGTTTAAAAATCAGGGGATGATTTTAAACCAAAGCTGAATTCTAGGACTTTGGTACATCCTGTTTCTTCTAAAATGTATTATTTGAATTCTTTGGTGTTATGTAATGCATGTTTGATATGACAGGTGAAATTATAAAGCCTGGGCATAATATTTGTATAGCAATGCAGTATTACTATAAAAATGTTTTCATGGTTTGATGCTACTGATTTATGCATTTCATACATTATATCTTAATTAGATATAATTGCATGTAGCTTGTTTTAATTGTATCACATATGTGAATCTGTGCATCTTTTCCTATGTTTAAGACTTTTTGAAAAGCTTTTTCCATAATACTTATTTTCAATCAGTTCTGATGCATATATTGACTGTAAATATTTGCATTAAATGAATATAATATTTAAAATGCAATTTTTCAAGGTTAAAAAGAAGCCCTTGGGTATTGAATAACATATCTGAAATGATCTTAAGAATATATATACTTAGGCACCACATTTTAAACTCCTGTTATTACAGTAACTAGTCACAAAATGGCTCCCTATTTATGCAATATGTTAGCTGTAATGTTACTTAAATTGAACAGACGAGTGCCTTCTAATAATGTATGTTTACTTCATGAATTTGTGGGCAATTACATTGTAATTATGTCTTTGTAGGTGCTTTTTACTGACATATAGAGCGCCAGCGCATTTTAAATGTAATTGCAGTTCTCTGTACCATTTAGCAAAGCTGAGAATTGTTAAAGGTTTGAAAATTACCTACATTTAGACCATAGGCAACTAGGCAAATTAAGTGACAGTGTCAGTAATGTTACAACATAAATCGTTGCAAAGTATAAGTTCAAGGTACACTCTCTTTTCTAAATTAGAATGTTGTTTATAAGTGTCTCCAAAAAAGATGAGAGAGAGAGAGGAGAGAAAGAGACAGAGAGAGAGAGAGAAAGAGAGAGGTGCGTGCTATTGAATGACAGATCAGCCTTTTAAAGTACACCCCACCACACACACACACACACACACATGCACACGCACACATACACACACACAGAGTTGCTGGTTTAGAATAATTAAAATTGTAAAGCTGTTTAAAATTAGAAATTTGGATCAAACTTCTAGTACTCAAGGAAATGAGCCATTTGGCCCCACACGCTTGCGACGGCTCTGTGGAAGTTTGCTTATGCCCTGACTTGTGTTGAAACAATGCCACAGAGCAAAAAATCCCAGCATTCAAGATGACTATTGTGCCACTTGTCTCTCTATGTCCTTGTTTAGTGTACTTCCTTCTTAAATGCCTATTTTTTTTAATCCAGAAACTAGAAAGAACAATACCCAACTTGAAAAGGATACTGGGAAAAATAAGAACTATTCAGAGGACCTCAAAAATGTGAGTTCTTTCAGTATTCTGGCTCCCGATAGGTGATGTAGTCTATTTAAAATAAAACAACAACAAAAACAAAAAACCTCAAGCAAGTAAAAATAAAAAAACCTTTCTTTTTCCTTTAGACTTGAAAACATGGGGTTCTCTTAGACTGTATTGAATCAGCTAGGGATCTACAAAGCTTACAGCAATTGACTTCATCCCATGAGACTGAAGAAAACTAGTGACAATTTTGCATTGAAAAATGTTCACTTTTGCTTCTAAAGCAATGTCCCATAGAAGAGACTGGTCTCCAAAGACCAGCAATGCCAGTTAAGGAAATTAATTTTGCAAGTATTACTCTGTCACTTCATGCCTTCAGGCCAGTCACTTATTGATAGCAAGGGTTTAGGTTCAGATAAAACCATTTCACCCATGCAAGCCCTCTCCATTAAATGGAAAACAAGCATCTGGCTTGACAGCTTGGAGAGATCTGCTGTGCAGAAAACCATTCTTGGAAGGTCATTTTCCTTAAGTATAAGATGAGAGAGAATCAGTGCAAGGCCATTTTCTTACAGTTACAAAAAATAAAAGGATAAAATTGCATGCATTTAAAATCATATTTGTGTGGTATATTTATAGTATGAGAAATAATGTCTTAACCTGTGGCTGCATCGAGAGATACTGAACCAGGCTCAACTAACCAATATCTAACAGGAGATTTATGTCTCATACACTATGAAGCCTCAGGCAGGTCACCAAACATTTGGAGTCACAATTCCCACTTTTAAAAACTAATGATAATTAATAGTGGCTTTTCCTCATAGTTCTAAATTTATAAGTAAGAAAATATATAGGAAGAATCCTTATGATTAATAATTTTTCTAGGACATTTGATGTATAAACTTAATATATTTGATATTATAATTCTGTTTTTCATGGTCTTATCATTACTTTTTTCCCATGTTTTCCAGAGATATGATTGTACTGTGGTTTTTATAGAAGAAAACAGAAAGAGCCAGCACCACACTTATAGACAAAAAGAAGATGGAGTGAGAACCCTGTTTTAAAATACAAATTTTCTCAAGTTAAAATTCATAAAATTATCTCCTTAGATAAAAGTAAGTCAAACTTAATTGTCTACTAAGGAGGTGATTGTGTCTTGTGGAAAGATGTAACTTGATATTAAGGTTGAGGATGGAAAAGAATGTCTTAGAAAGTGGAGGAGCTGTTTAGTGTAAATTTGGAATTTCAGAAGGCTTAGAAAATTGGAGTCTCCAATTGTACAAAGGGCAGAGATGTCAGCAGAAAGCTTTTCTGAAGAGCTAATATGACAGGGATTGCTAACTACACAAACTAACAAGTCTTGGCACTCCTAGCCAAGCAGACCTCAGGAATTTTCAGAGGTCTAGGAAGGTTAGAAATCTGTGTCCTGATCTGAGAGTTTCTGATCTTTGCTCAAAGTAGAACATGGGAACAAGATGTTTAAGCACCTCTGGAGAAATGTCTGTCCAGATGGATGAGGGCAACATTCACTGTTTCTGAAAGTAAAATGGAAACTGTTCCTCAGGAGTTGAATTCTAACAGAAGGTCAGTGATGCTAAAGAAGGAATATATGTGGAAAAAGTAGTGCCGGCTACAAAAATGTGTCAGTGAGCAAAGAACTGCCTGTTCAGCGTGTCCAGGGAGAGAAAGTTTTCCAGCACATTCTTTCCTGTTTCCTGTTTTTCACCTTCTCACAGTAGTAGAAAAAGTGCTAAAGTGAAACAAATTTTACTGTGAGCAAACTAATAGATGTGAAACGTTGAACAATGGAGGATGTGTATTGCCTATGAAAATAAAACTTATTTGAACACTAATTTAAAATGTTTCTTTTTGGGGGAGATACAGGGGTTGGGACTTGGAGCCCTATCTTTGTGCCAGAACCACTGAGCTAAATCCTTGGCCCTAATAATCTAAATTGTTAAACACACAAATGTATCTGCTCTTCAGAACTTCAGATAAGTGGGATAGGATCTCTTCAGGGTAAGTGAGGTAGATTAACTTGGATCCACATTTAACAGAAAGGAAAGTCAAGACTGAGAAAAGATAACTTTAAAATGGACGCAGAATTGAGGAATGTAAGGAGATATCCACTTTCAGAGTTTCTACATTTCAGCTGAAAAATCTGATCCACTATTGTATAGTGGTCGTGGGCTGCCCCAGCAGATACACTGTCCCAAGCAGAAGCTGGAAAACAGAAATGATGCTGAATTTTCAAGGACAAGAAACATTGAATTTATGGAGGGGTCAGTCATTATAAAGAATTGAAGAATGAAATTTTTTGTTTTTTTGAGACAGGGTCTCGCTTTGTAGTTCAGGATGGCCCTGAGCTCACTATGTAGCCCAGGCTAGCCTCGGACTCAGCAGTCCTCCTGTCTCTGCCTCCCAAGTGCTGGGATTACAGGTGTGAGACACCATGCTCGGCAGAATGAATATTTTCATTATCAAAAATATTACTGCATGTTGTTTATTGTACTGGCATTTTTTATTAAATACCATAGTTTTGTTTTTCTTCCACAAAACCAATTCGGAAGTGAATTCACAATTATGATGAGGGTAACATTTTTTGGGCACTTGTATTCGAAAATATCCCATGTCTTCAGATTCATTCGCTTATTTAACACTTAAGTGAAAGAAGTGTTATTTCCACTTCATGAAGAGTTTAAACAGTTTGTCTTTGTGCCTATAGCTGAAACTCAGAAAAAGAAGGACAAAAACCCAAAAGATCCAATTCTGGAGCCCACACTTTACCAATAATATCATAAAAATAGGAATGACAAAAGTAGCAACACATTAGGAAAATTAAAACTTAATGTCAACTACAAAAATTATTGAAAGTTAAAATTCAAGCAATGAGAGACAACACACTTCTTAAGTATGTCTTTTTTTTTTTTTTTTTTTTTTTTTTTTGAGACAGGGTCTCACTTTGTAGCTCAGCCTGGCCCTGAGCTCACTGTGTAGCCCAGGCAAACCTCAAACTCAACAATCCTCCTGCCTCTGCCTTCCAAGTGCTGGGATTACAGGTGTGAGCCACCACGCCCGGCACTGTGGTATGCGGTACTTATTGCTGGTGGGTGTGAGTCACCACACCTGGTGTTGTTGTAGGTAGTTACCAGGGATGGAACCTGGGACCTTGTGCTTGCTAGTCAGGTGCCAGAATCACTGAGCTAAATTTCCAACCCTTCAATACCTGTTTTAGGGAAGGCTTACTGCAGCTTCAAGGCTCAATGAAGAGCCATGACAGTATTTACCAAGAGTAATAAGACAGTTTGTGCTAGGATATTGGTTGTGACTGATTCCTGACTTCTGTTTAATTACTTGGTAAATATTATTCACTGGTAGAAATATGAAAATATCTCTTGTATCCATGCCTTCTCAACCTATCTCACAGCCACAATATGATTCACACTCTTAGCACTTTGTGTCTGGGTCTGTGTCATAGCATCCCAACTGCTCATCTCTTCTGTGATGTGCCCAAGCCCTTCAAATTACCTATATTCTACACATTTTCAATAGCTCCTTACTTTCTCTCATTTTTAAATCCAGGCTTTCCTGGGTGCTTCTCAAAACTTTCACTATTTTTTAATCACATTAGCTATTCATTTCTTTTTTTAAAAAATGAATACCCTGTTTTATAAAGCATGCCATACACATACCCAACCTGATGGCTTTACTCTAAGTCCCTGCTCACCTTCTTTTCCTATTAAAACCTCCCATGACTCACACTTTGCTCAGGTCTTGCCTGCGTACTAGAGCCTTCTGTGATTACCAAGGCTTTGCTGAGTTTCCTCCTTTTGGAACTCCAGTCATATGATATATCTTATGGCATGAGAAATTGAATATATTGTTTCCATATTGTTTTAAAGAAGAAGCCACATATCCCTAATTCAACTGCAGCCCCTTTGAGGGCAAGATATTTTCTCTACTATTACTCAGTGTCATAGATTAATCAGAGTTCTGTCTATTAACAAATCATTGCTTATCGATAAGAATTGCCCTTTGGATTTAGGTGTTTCAGCTACAACTACAGTTACTTTACACATATAAGGGTTTATTATTCCCTGTAAAAATTTCGGTAGGTGGTTGATATGTTACATAGTAGGCACTCAAATCACAAAAAAGTGGAAGATATATATTTCTGTTTTTTCTCAGAGTAAATATAGCTGCACCACCTACATAGTATGAATGGCTCTTGCTAATTAATAGTGGAAAATGTTGAAAGCTTTTCCAGCTCCTCCACGTGTTGAATTATGCTCACAATACTTTCATGAAGAAGACACGTTCTTGGTGAACTGCTCGAGCTGTCTATGTCTCTCCTCTTCAACCCATCCATCTCCCTTTCTGAAACTTTGGGCCTCGAGCCCTTCTGAAGGTGCATGGGCTCTGATCTTTTGTGCTGAGTGAAATGTTTCACAACTGGCATTTCTACACTGAATTCTATTTATTTCTTTTGCTCTCTTGTGGTCAGTATAAGAAGTTAAACAACCAGTGTTCACTAACTTACCTCAGCTAGCATCTTTATCAGAAGAAATCCATAACCCAGTCTTATTTCTTTTAAACTTGAACATAAACATTTTCTATTTAAAAACTCAAACATCCATAGTTCCAAGCATATCTTTTAGAAATTTTGATTTGGAAAATATGTACTTATGGACACTACAAAACAGAAAATTCAAGAATGAAAATTTACGTGTTGAGATATACTGCTTCACGTAGATGCAGAACAAAGAATAGTCCACATTATAACTGCTCATAAAAAAAAATGCTGTGCAGCAACATGAGTTTCCAACAAATTTGATAACCTGTTTCTGTCTCCCCCTTCCTCCATTAAATTGAACTCTGTGAATTATTCATGAAGGCTATTTTAATGGGATAATTTTTTCTTACAAACGCTGACACTAATACCAAAGAACATCTCTAGGTATTCATCTTGTATAAATAAGGCTCCTCATAACTAGTTTTCTTGATACTTCACCTTATTCAAATGAACATATATGGAAGTAACTAATGTGGGCCATTTTTTAACACTTAATGTTTTCAATATGTTTCTCTCCATATATGTATAGTCAAACATATGTTTACCCAGGAATTAGCCAGGATGTTGAATTAAATGAAAGTAAAGCAGAAAGTTAAGCAATTCTCAGGTGAACGCAGGCAGGGCATTAAGACAAAATTTAAAGTCCACATTTTCCAGCTGTGATGACAGCTCAAAATGACTTGGGGAATTACCCATCCCTTCAAAGCACTTTGGCCATCGTCAGAACCGATCATTCACTTGAATGTGTGTGTTAGGGGTTCTTAACTCAGACTAGTAGGATTTCAGAGAATTGGAGAATCCCTAGAAACTGAATACCAAATTTTCTGTGTATATTTTTGTCCTGCAAAGAAAATTTGTAGCACTCATCAAATTCTCAGAAGCACTTTGACCACTCTGTAATACTACTACCACCTCTAAATGGTAAGAATTCTCATATGCAGAAACAAGACTTCGCAGTCCGTTTTCTCTGGATTTTTGTGTATGATGAAAGGGGAGATGACAGTAAGTAGTTATTATCTCTCAATACATTTAGTATCCTGAAAAATGTATGTGCAGAATTCCCAGCACTTGGAAAAAACTGTGCTTTATGGGGTGATTGTCTATCATTACTTCACAGCTTAATTTTTACCAAAAAGTATTCCAGGTGTCTGTAAGTCTGTTTATGTCTTTCCTTAAACACCAACTTCATCCCTCTAACATAATGACACACATGAAGCAACTAAGTTAAATATCCCAATAATAATCTCTCATTTATTAAACAAATGGTGTGCTACTGCCTGAAGACACAATAGTATATAAACACAATGCTGTTGTGGAATAATGTTGAAGATGCTGCAGCTCCTGGAATCACAAAACTGTTTCTATTTGAATCATCATGCAGTGTAAGAACTAATTTTATCACTTAAAATGTAAAGTTAAAAGAGAATACTCAATGGTCTCCCGGCAACATAACTTCTAACATGTCTAATGGTTCTGTGACCAGATTTTTAAGAAACTGAGGTAACTGTCAAGGCTGAAATGTATCCTAGGGGCCTTTTTCTGTCAGAGGAGATGACTGTGAGTCTTCCATGCAGATCAAGTGGGTGTTTACAGACCAGTCCTGGTTGTGCATCTTTATCCTGCTGTGATGAAATAACACTGGCTGAAGAGTGCCAGACTGAGAGCTGAGAAAGGCTGGAAGGCACCCTCACCTCACACAGGGCACAACCCTAATCTGGACGCCTTGTCAAAGAACCATTCCTACTCTCCTCTGCAAGGATCCCACTATGAAGAGTCTCCCTTTCCCCATTTCCTTTTACTTGAGATAAAGCATTGGGAATGAATCAGCAAAATATTCAACAGTGACCAGTGTGCTAAAACTTAGAATATGAATGAAATACACAGAGAATGTAAGAATAAAAATGATCAACATTAGTGTTCAAGCTTGGAGATAAGACAGGAAGGCTGGGTGACCATACAGAAGACATCGAAAACCATTTGAGCTGTTCATGGTAACTCCAGGAGTTTTGTTAATTTTCACACATGAGAGTTCTCACAGACAAAACCAGTGAGATAAAAAATCTTCTTCTGGGTAAAAGCTAATCAGATTCCGGATGCTGTGAGTGTAAAATTAGAAACGGTGGAGTTGGAGTTGTCAGCCAGTAAATAACCCCCTCGACCCCCAGGGCACTTTTGATTTCTCATCATTTTTAATACCCATAAAATAATACTGGCTGTTGACACCAGATATTGAAACCTTGCTGTGTACATTTTGAATTCCTACTTCATTTCACTAAAAACAGTCCATTATAAAATGTATTAGGCCTTGCAGGTAGGTACACTTTTTTTTTCTCATTTATTCCAGTATATACTTAAACAGTAAGATAGTACGCTAATGAGAAATGTATTGATGGAAGACTCTGCCATTGTTTAGGGTGGAGACTGTGGACAAGTCACTGGTGCTCTGTAAGTCTGCCTTGCTTTGTCTATAAAACAGGAGTAATAAGACTGTCCTGGTCTACTCAGACCAACCTATAAAGTTACATACAGAATGCAACGCTGAAACAAATTTTATGGCACCTACTACCCATCTGTTAATTCTAAGAAGGAATCTATCAAATAAGCTTTCTTGATTTATTAATATTTTTAAAATGTGCTTATAGTATGAGTTTCTTATTCTGACTCTGAAACAGATCTAAGGTTTCTAACTAAAACCAAAATACTGGAGGTTGAAACCTCCTCTTGGGAAACCCTGTTTAAAACAGAGAATTGTGTTTTAAATTATTGTTTTGGGAAATTAAAAAAATTTAAAAAGTCTTAAAATTTTTAATAAATTAATTTAGAATTTAAATAATAAATAATAAATTAAAATTATTATTCTTAGCCAGGCAAGGTGGGATATGTCTATAATCCCAAGTTGGTAGGCTTTGGCAGAAGGGTCCCTAATTTGAGGTGACTCTAATCAGTCTAACTGGACTCTGTCTCAAGAAAGTTTTGTTGGTTTGTTTATTTTGTTTTGTTTTCCTTTTTCCCTTTTAAAAAGCTATGACTATGGCTCCAGGGAGGTGCTTCTCTAGCATGTTTGAGGCCTGTGTTTAATGTCCAGTACTGCACAACAAACAAACAAAAAACACTTTAGGAACAGTCACAAATACAGAGGATATAGGAAAGTATTAACTGTTTGGAGAACTTTAAAAATATAATCTTATACTCGTAATTGAAGATAATTAATTGAATCACTAAGCGTATTTTAAATTTCTGATAAATATTTATGACTTCAAATATTAAGAAAAATTTCTAAGAAAGAATACTGAAATTGTAGTTTCCCTGACAATATCTTGCTTCTAATACCAGCTCTGAAGGCCTAATAGGCTGGTAATTTGCCCAAATTTTTTGTGACAGATTCACTGATTTTCAAAAAGAACATAAATATAACAAATTAAATGAAAACCAGGGGAGCCATAGCCAACTCTTAGCACTTATTTTTCTTTACATGAATTGTTTCAGTTAATCTGAAAATCACCACACTGAGGCTGTCACTGATGACTCCATATGACAGTTGAAGAGTCTGAGCCGCAGGAGACCACAGGTCCCTTCGGCACAGTGAAGACCCAGCCTTCTCTTCCCTTCCAGGATCCCAGAGCCTCCACATTGGCTCCATCTCTGCTCTATCCTAAGAGATATAAAAGCCAAATGATGCCAGTATCTCTCTTGTCCTTTCACAAAGGAACATTTCTTTCAAGACTAGCCGAGTTGCATGTGTCTGTGGGAGTGTTCTTACTGCTTTTATTGAACTGAATTTTTCTTGTTATGGTTTGTGTCTAGAAGTCCCTCCAAAGACTCATGTGGATGAGGTGGACTTCCTTTTGCAAAGGTAGTTAAATCTAGAATATGTGATGCTGAGATTAAAGGCGTGTGATTGCTAAACTGCTACATGTGAGTCACTAGTTTGGCACCACTCTAACCTGGGTAGTCTGAATAAAATAAAAGGAGCTGAAAGACACTGGTAAAATTGCCTACTGTCAGGCCGGAGATTTAGCTCAGTGGTTCCATCACCTGCTTCTCAAGTGCAAGGCCCTGAGTTTGATCCCCGGTAACCACATACAATGCTGGGTGTGGAGACTCATGCCCACCAACAATCAATATCGCATACCACAGTGCCAGGCGTGGTAGCTCACACCTGTAACCCCAGCACTCAGGAGGCAGAAGCAGGAGGATTGCTGAGTTCGAGGCTACATAGTGAACTCAGGGCCAGCCTGAACTACAAAGTTGTGGAGAGCCAAAGGGCAACAGCGCCCAAAAGATGGCACTGAGGAAGTAGGTCAAGTGGTCTATATCCACTAAAAAACAAGTCTATATTTAGGCATTGCCTGATCAGCCAGTTTGCTTCCGCTGTATAGCCGCCTATCCCAGAATGCCACGTGTCCTTCAGGCATTGGCTGATGACTATATATATATATATATATATACTGGGAGAGACCGGTGAAGACCTTTTTTTGTTTTTGCTCGAGCAAAGGATCCTAAATAAAACAGCAGAAAGAAGAGTTCGCAGTCGCATCTTCCTTACTGGTCGAGGGAGAAGCGACAACTGGTGGCCCGTACGGGGATCCTGACTTCCACTGCTGCGGCTCAGAACTTTCTGCTGTCAGGGTAGCTAGCTGGTAAGTCCCCAGGTAAGGTGGGGACCGATTCAAGACCTCAGAAAAGGAGGCGATTCCTAATCATCAAGGATTAGGTGTAAGTTCCCAGGTAAATTGGGACAATTTCAAGACCTCAGAAAAGGAGGCGATTCCTAATCATCAAGGATTAGGCGAAAGTTCCCAGGTAAGTTGAGACAAGGGAAGGGCAGAGAGCAGTTAGAGCTGGGGCACATAACACCTTCCGTATCTCCATGGAATACCCCTATATTTGTCATTAGGAAAAAATTTAAAAAATGGCGCTTATTACATGATTTAAGAGCTATAAATCTACAGATGCAAGTTATGGGCCCCGTGCAAAGAGGGTTACCCCTGCTTTCTTCGATACCAGAGCAATGGTCCACAATTGTCCTAGACATTAAAGATTGCTTCTTTTCTATTCCATTGCATGAGAAGGATAGTCCAAAATTTGCCTTTACGTTACCTGCCTGTAATCATAAAGAACCCGATCGGAGGTATAAATGGGTTGTGCTACTTCAAGGAATGGCCAATAGCCCTACTATGTGTCAAATGTTTGTGAGGGCAGAGATATCTGCTGTTAGGGTAAAGTTCCCAGATGTTCAGTGTCTTCATTACATGGATGACATTCTGATAGCTGGGAAAACACCTGATAGAGTACAGAGAATGTTCCTAGATTTGGTACAAGCTTTAAAACAGAAGGGCCTGCAGATAGCCCCCAAAAAGGTACAACAAGGTCAAGTGATAAAATACTTGGGTACAAGGATAGATAAGCAGTCAGTTATGCCCCAAAAAATAAAATTAAAAAAAGATGGATTAAAGACCCTTAATGATTTTCAAAAGTTAGAGATATTAATTAGATCAGAAGTTATTTAAAACTTCCTAATTACATGCTAAAGCCTTTGTTTAAACTTTTAAAAAGAGATTCTGCCCTAGATTCACCCAAAAGCCTAACTCCCGAGGCACGTGAGGCGCTCTTAAAGGTTAAACAAGCCCTGAGTAATGCCCTCCTCAAAAAACAGAAAAAAAAATACAAACATAGATTTATGTATACTCCCAACTTTGCAGCAACCCACAGGGGTGCTATGGCAAGAGGGACCCTTATTGTGGATCCACCAAAAATTTTCCCCAGGTAAAGTAATTGACCATTATCCCACAGCAGTTGCCTCGTTGAGCAACGAGAGAATCCAATGTGCTTACAGCATTTTGATGTGTTGCCTAGTAAGATTGTAACTCCATACTCCAGCCATCAAATACGAGTTCTCTGTGCCACTGTAGATGAATGGGCCATATTGAAATGTGGATTTCCTGGTGATTTTGATAACCATTATCCAAGGAATCCGTTGCTTTCCTTTTTTAAAGAGCATCCAGTAATCTTCCCCAAGGTGACAAAATCAACACCCATAGCGAGAGCTATCAATATCTTTACAGATGGGTCCAAGACAAGATGTGGGGCTTATAAAATTGGCAATAAAAAACCTAAACTATGTCAATTTAAGCCTAGCTCACCACAAATTGTAGAGCTACAAATAGTATTAGAAGTGTTCAAACATCATGACATCCCTTTTAATTTGCTTTCAGACTCTACTTATGTAGTAAATGCTACCCAAACTCTAAAAACTGCGAGAAAAATAAAAGTAAAAAGCCCTACACAGGTGTAACTGCTACAATTACAAAAACTCATCTAGAGTAAAAAGTGTCCATTCTACATTCAACACATAAGGGCACATACTAAATTGCCAGGTCCTCTTAGTGAGGACAATAATCAGGTAGATAAGCTCACCAAGATGCAATGCATATTTACTGCCTCTCTCTTGACCGCTGCAAGAGAATTTCATCAGCGCTTTCATGTTAATGCTAAGACATTACAAAAAAAAATTCATCTTACCAGGGCACTTGTCTTAAAATGTTCTCAATATAGTGTCCACGCTCATTCTCCATCATATGGGGTTAACCCCCGAGGCTTGCGTCCTTTACAAGTATGGCAAATAGATGTCACCCATATTACAGAGTTTGACACTTTATATACATGCTTCCGTTGATACCTGCTCTGGCGTGATCCACGCCACACCCATGACCAAAAAAAAAGGCCCATAATGTTATCACTCATTGCCTAGATGCCTGGGCCTCTTGGGGCCAACCTAGACAAATAAAAACTGATAATGGGCCTGCTTATACCAGTCATTCTTTTAAGGTTTTTTGTCAACAAATAAAAGTGACTGTGATACACGGTTTACCATATAATCCACAGAGACAAGGCATTATAAAACGGGCCCATCACACCTTAAAAGAAATGTTACAAAAACAAAAAGGGGGAATAGGCCGAGGTCGCACCCCCAAAGAAAGAGTCTCCCTAGCCCTCTTTACCCTAAATTTTTTAAATTTGGATGTGAACGGTCTCTCAGCTGCTGATCGTCATGCCCATGGTAAAAACCCTCTACAGGGATATGTTAAGTGGAAGAACGTTCTTTCAGGGGTATAAAATGGACCAGATCCAGTGTTGGCTTGGGCGAGAGGGTCTGTTTGTGTGTTTCCACAGGACCATCCAGAGCCAGTGTGGGTTCCTAAAAGGTTGGTAAAAAGGTATAAAAATAAAGCTCATCCTATGATCGCTGATAGTTATCCTGAGCGAGACTCGTGTCCCTGCCGAGCCAAGATAGAGACTTCTCTCAGTGTTCCCAAAGCCAATTCCACTTCATCATGATGCGAAATTGGTCCAGCACATTCAACGCCACTCTGAGAGAGCTGCAAATGGCCGTGGTACAGGTAAATTCAACCCAGATGGATGCGGCCCTGACAAAAGGACTGACATTGTAGATCACCCGTACAATAAACATTCTTAAGGAATGGGCAGAAACGGGAACCCTGGTTGCTTTTTTGCTTCTAGCCTGCTTGGTTGGTTTGCAGTGCATCTATGCGGTCAGGTGTGCTCAGAGGCAAAAACGAGCTATGCTGATTCAGGCTTTTGCCACCCTAGAGGCCGGACAGTCCCCTAAGTGTGGCTGATGGCACTTGACAAGTAACCGTTGCGCACAAGATGCGAGACAAAACACTACACTCTGGGTCAGCAAGTTACAGCCCTAAAAAAAAACAAGTCTGATTATATACAGGTTAATACCCCAGGCCCTGTCTCTAAAAAAAAGGTATCGGACAGGTACGGTGCTCGCAAGATGATAAGTCTTGCGCTGGATCGTTTCGGGACCCTTTCATTTCTGATCAGAGATCAGACCTCTACTCTTGCCTGGCACATTTCTTCTTCTGGCCATTAAAACAAAAAGGGGGAACTGTGGAGAGCCAAAGGGCAACCGCGCCCAAAAGATGGCACTGAGGAAGTAGGTCAAGTGGTCTATATCCGCTAAAAAACAAGTCTATATTTAGGCATTGCCTGATCAGCCAGTTCGCTTCCGCTGTATAGCCGCCTATCCCAGAATGCCACATGTCCTTCAGGCATTGGCTGATGACTATATATATACATACTGGGAGAGACCGGTGAAGACCTTTTTTTGTTTTTGCTCGAGCAAAGGATCCTAAATAAAACAGCAAAAAGAAGAGTTCGCAGTCGCGTCTTCCTTACTGGTCGAGGGAGAAGCGACACAAAGTGAGACCCTGTCTAAAAAAAAAAAAAAAAAAAAAAAATCACCTACTATCTTTGTTATCTTGTGCACATCAGACTGTTTCTCCTCTGCAAGGCCTGTTTGGCATTTCTGTCTGTAGATTGAAACCTCTACAAACTTTGAACCAAATAAACCTCTTCCCCCGTCTCACTTTGGGTGTCAGGCATTTTGTCTCAGCAATGAGAGAAAAGTAGCTAGCACATTCCTTAAATGATTTGATTCATGTGCTCTTAAACCTTCCTCCCTCCTTCCATTTCCCTTCCTTCCTTTTATTCCTCCTTTATTTCTTTTTTTTTCTTAATTTAGTGACTGTTTTATACCTGGTTCCTTCAAATGCAGCACTACAATAGGGATTTAAGAAGTGTAGGTCATAGTATAGATACAGGAGGGCAGAGGTACCCAGGCTGTAGGTGTGATCAAGTTGTTGTGAGTCCATGGAGAACTCTGGCAGAGAAAACAGAACATGTGTCCGAGTTGTCCCACCAGAATGATGAGAAAGTTGGGCTATTCATTTGCAGACTTCTAAACGTCCTTGGTGACAGCTGCTCTCAGGGGTTTGAACTCCCAGAATTCCTAACTGCCCTACACCCTGTAGTGCACGCTCAAGACGGGGAGAGAGCTTCAGGTACTTAGAGTTAAAGCAGTGGGGGAGGGGGGCACATGGAGAGAAGGTGAGTGTGGAAACAAGCTGGGAGCACCAGCAGTAACTGCTGCCGAACACGATCTCCCTGTCTTCCGTTCCCATCTGTGGGGAGAGAGACCTATACCTGTTCTGCGTTGTTTCGACAGATTTAGTTTAACAATGAAAATGAACAACAAATATGCTGCAGTCAGAGAATATCTGACCCTTTTCTGTAGAGAAAAATAAATGCTCAGTAGGCAGACAGAAAATAATGGGCCCAGCCTGACCTAGATTGGGAGGAATTTAGAAGTCTGTCCCCTGGGAAGGGAGGTCTTACAGAGCTCAGAGTAGCTAGGATGAGCTGAGAAAGCTTTTCACCCCTTTACTTTAAAGAGCAGGATAAAATGGACTATAGTCTTTGAAAAGTTCCTGTGAGGACAGAGTGAGCAAGACTGAAAAAAAGAGTCAAATTGTGAGGCAAATCATTAAACTAACTAGGGTTTTTAACAATTTAGAATTGAGAATGAATGCAATTTGTACTTAGAATTTAATGTCGTATTAATCTCTTACTCTGTCTAATGTTTTAAGCTACACAGAAAGCAAAATTTAAGCTTACTTATATTAAGTAGAAGGAAACGTATTTGTTGAATGTGGATAAAAAACTGCATACAGTGATATAAGCAGTTCTTCTTTGAAGCGACCCCAAAATTTGACTTCAAACTTTCCTTGATCTTTATATCTCTTCTTTGAGAACTCAGCTAATCAAGAACCTGACATAAATAGTAGAGACAAGTATCTCTCTAAAGACAGAATTAACTGGCATGTAACATCACACTTCATACACCTTCCAGTCTACAAGGGAAAAGTCACATTCATTTACTTGCAGGCAGCTTGGGAATATATAGGTCAATATTAACTCAAAGAGTGACACGTAACAAAATCTCAGCATATGGCATAAGTATCTTACAGAAACGTTCAGAACCAGTCTCACAAGCAGTTTTCATGCTTTAGCTTATGCCATAAGAAATAAAAATCCAGAACAAGAAAACTAGCCAAACCTGAGTTACAGGATGGAAGGAACTGCCCACTGAAGTAGAGAAGAGGGCAAATATTTTGAAGTACATAGTGCAATAGAAAAGGAATATGTAACTGCTTTTGTTTACTTTTAGCAGAATAAATTTTGGTGAATAAGAGAATGGATACACTCCATTTTCCATTATTTTCTTTAAAATTAGGCTACAATTCTAGAATTTTTATTCTTTTCCATTTTATGAAGTAGTATAAAAAATCAGAGTTGAGTTGGAGCTCCAGGAATATGTCATTGGTTATCTCTCTTCTCTGAAAGGTTAAAGAAACTGGTAGGGCATAATCATAATGAGTAATAGAATATAGAAATTTAAAAAATAATGGTAAAGGGGGTATAATTATGCACATGGCATTTTATTTTGTTAATTAAAGGTGAAATAGGCATGGATGGATTACTTCCAACATTCTCTCTGGTCTCCAGTATATATCCGCTTCCTTGTAGTTTGGTAGATTTGCTTCAGCTAATGAAATAATGGTGGAAGTTGTATCTCTTTTCAGTCCTGTCAGGGGAAGAAAGAGTAGTAGCCTTGGCTACTTGATATATAACACCTAAAGACTTGCACTAGAGAGGATGAAGTAGGAAATCAGGGGATCAAAAGTTATTTTTTAATGGTTTGGGACTAGTAAACACTCAAAGTCTAGCTCAAAAAAATCTGAATTTCACTTTAATTGGTAAAAATTAAAATTAGAAAAATGATTTGTTTAAAATGAATTGCCATATATGCAAGACTTTTTCACAGAAACTCAAAAAGCATAAATATATGAGCATCAATATATCAATAAATGAGATAGACCCAGTAAAAGAATGCAGCCAGAACCCTTGTGACAAGCTCCAGTTCCCTGTGAGTCCCACAGCAAAGAGATTAACAACCAACAAACAACAAAATCAGAACCTTGAGGAAAAGGCTAAGCCTGGGCTGGACTCTTGGTACTCTCAGCAGCGGCATCAAGAGGCTAAATACTGCACAAGCAGAAAGGGCCAATCCCTGGAGCTCACTGCACCTTTATTTGGTAGCGAGCCTTCACACCCATACTCCTAGCATGCATAAAACAGGATGGTTGTGCACATTAATCCTTGTAGTTGAAGATCCAGTAGGGCAGGGCAGACATCCTTAAATCAAGTAAGTAAATCTGAGAAAGTAGATCTTAAGGCCAATAATCCTAGCGCAGTAATCGGTGTAGTTTAAAATACCACAGAGCAGAGAAGATGTCTGCAATAATCCCAGTAGTTGATCCTCCAGGGCAGGGCAGACATCTGTAAACTTAAGTAAGTAAATTGTAAATCTGAGTAAGTCATCAGCAGTAACAGTTTCGGACAATATACTGTACTGTTTAAATACTATACTGTATAAATGAGATAAGAAAGAATGTGGAACTGTTATCTGGAGCTGGGTGTGGTGGGTTAGCCTGTAATTCCAGCTACTCAGGAGGCTAAACCAGGAGAATAACAAATTTAAAGCCAGCGTGGGCAATTTTCATGAGATATTGTCTCTGAAATATTTTTAAGAAGTGTTATGTAAGTGAATGGTCGTGTGCTTTCCTAGCATGTGGTCTTGGGTTCGGTCCCCAGTACCACACACATACACACACACAAATTTCCTCATAAAGGCATGTGTGTACTTATTAGTACATAGAACTCTATAGAATCAACAGTTAATTTCTACTAAGTTTTGGAAAACTTGGCTTTAAGAACCATGATCCCGATAATTTCTAAATGTTAGTATTTTTTTACTGCTAGAAACTAATAAATTTTCACTCTTGAATAAACTAATGCTAAAATAAAACAACATGCTAAAATGCATAAAGAATTTTAAATCCTTAGATTTTATTAGGACATTTAGATAAAGAAAAATTCTTAGTAAAAATTTTGGAATTAAAAGGAAATTTGATCAAGAGGAAAAGCTGGTTAGCTTGAATTTGGGAGAGAAGGAATGTGTCCTAATTATTATTATGAAACAAAATAAAAGTGAGTTTGGAGAATCAACTTCCAGATGTAGGTGTGTGCATTTAATGATTATAATAGGGCTCCTTTAAAATGATAAACGTCTGGGAAATGCAGAGAATTAATTTCAAGGTCCCATGCTCTTGGCTTGCCTGGCTGTCCTAATTCATCCTGCTCGCCTCTTATGAGTGATATTCCAGCCCCATTAGCCTCCATTTGGTTTTTCTGTATGGTTGTTTCTCCATTCTTCTGGCCACAGTGTTCTTCACCCACTTCTTCTATAGCTAAGTCTTAGGGTTCACATTATTCATCTTAGTCTTCCTCAAGGTGTTCTAGAATATTCCCTGAGACAAAATTCCATGTCGTACCCCTTTTGTTTCCTTTATGGAGTTCATCATCATCATGATCATTATCATAATCATCATCATCATTATCATCATCCTCATATGCAGTAAAGTATTTTCTCATGTGTGTTTATTTCTTGAGTGAAAGCTCCTTAAGGCCATTCATACTGACCAACCTCTTTTCCATGTGTTCCATAAAGTTTTGGTAAATAAACGAGTAAATTATTATTCTGGTTTTACCTCCCAACTAAAATATGTGAAAAGGTTCCTGTGAAGATAACTTTTTCAATGTAGCATTGAATCTTGGGAGTAGCTTGCTGTCCCTGTGCTAATTAGCCAGAAGCCAATCAAATAAACCATCACTATATTCCTTTTTAAAACAAAATTTATTTTTTCATGAAAAAAAGTCTCAGCATGTAGCCTGGCTCTTAAGTAAAAGTTAAATAAAATAGTTAGTTCAGCTGGTTAGAAAATATGCTTCAAGTTTAAAACCACATGTCATTGTTTATACAGATGATTATTTGGGACAGACTTCAATAGAATCCTAGTCTGCTGGGGAAAGAGGATGGTTTTGGCAATAGCGCGCAGTGATCAGCAAGAGTGACTCATACTTTCCAGCTGAGATCAATGGACTTCAATCCACTAACCCAGGCCTAACTGTCACCTGATAGGAGGACAGAGGCGGTGCAAGTGTGAGTTGGAAATGTATGGACGCTCAGATTTAATTTTTTTCATGTTATAATCCCTTTTCGTACTCTACAGGAAAGCAGTATAATTTTAGATTCCAATTAGTTTACCCTAGGTATTAAATGAAAAATGTCTTTTTGAATAATGCAAATTATTTTTACCCACCTACTGCAAGCTGCTTTGTGCAAAATTCTATTTTTTTAAAGTCCCTAGAAACATCTTAACAAATCATTTTAAAATGTCAATGAATAGTTTTATTTCAGGGTGGATTATAATCCTAGTAAATGAGATGCCTACTAGATATTTGTTTGTTGAATTTTTAATTTTTAGTAGTGCTCCTGCTACATATACATAACACATCTCAGTCCTTTTTCATCCCTCTCCCCCTCTCCTTCATTCATCTCTACTTCTGTGGAGACCCTTCCTGTTTGAGAGAAATCTATCTCCCTACTTCCTGTTATATGGCTATTATTTTGGTCTTTTTTATGTGATGGGTTTCTCAAAGCACAAACCAGCGAAATAGCCACAAAATAATCAATGTATTAACAAGGAGTAAAAATTGAAATATCTGAAAAAATCATTTTGGAAATTAGACACAATAATGTCCCTTAATTTAAAATGAATTCAGAAGTTCTCCACTTTAGCATCACAATATTTTAACTATGCACTTGCTAATAACATTGTTTTATTTTCATATTAAAATTTGTCATAGAATTCTTTATAAATTTTAACCTCTGTTGCACTGATACAGATTGAAAAAAGTTTAGGAATTACTTTGGAGTTTATAACATACAAAAGGGTTTTATCTCTGTAAACTTTCTTTTCTTGGGTATCTATCTATTATATTCTATCTATCCATCTATCTATCTATCTGTGTGTGTGTGTGTGTGTGTGTGTGTTTGTGTTTTTGAACCAGGGTCTCACTTTGTAGTTCCGCCTGGCCCTGAGCTCACTATGTAGCCCAGGCAAGCCTCGAACTCAGCAATCCTCCCGCCTCTGCCTCCCGAATGCTGGGATTACAGGAGTGAGCCACCAGGCCCAGCACTGTGGTATGTGGTTACTTGAATCAAACCAGGGACCTTGGTCTTGCTGGGCAGGTACCAGAACTACTGAGCTAAATCCCTGGCTCTCTTCTTATATTTTTTGCCTTTTGGGTGTATATATTCATTTATTTTCCTTATTCTGTGTTAGATTCATAGGCCTTTTGTGGTTCTATTTTATTTCCTTCTTCATCCCAGAGATCAGAGCTCTAATTATGTTCCAAATAAATATTTCTTGAAAATTTGAGTGAACAATGATGAATGAAAGAATACAAGTGCCAGGATGTGGCTAAGTGATGCTACACCTGGAGTTTGATCCCTGGTACCAGAAAAAGAAACAGGGAACCAGAGATTTAGCTTAGTTGTTCCAGCACCTGTCTAGCAAGCACAAGATCCTGAGTTCAATCCCTGTAACCACATACAACAATACTGGGTGTGGTGGCTTACACCCACCAGGAATCAGTATCATACATTGCATTGCTGGGTTTGGTGGCTCAAACCTGTCATTCCAGTACTCGGGAGACAGAGGCAGGAGGATTGCTGAGTTTGAGGCTTGCCTGGGCTATATAGTGAGCTGAGGGCCAGGATGAACTACAATGTGAGATTCTGTCTCAAAAAATAAAAACAAAGAAACAGACAAAGGGCTGCAATTAGTGGCTAACTGAAAAACTGTTGTGTAGCTAACTGAAACCTGAATGAGCTCTGATTCAGAGCTTTATTCATCCAAGTAAGTAACTAGTCAAGGAAGAGCAAGTTGCTATATCACACTTTTAAGTACTGGAAGATTTAGGTTGAATATTGCTTTGCCAGACAGCACAGTAGTTATTTGAAGGTAGTTAAATATCTTTGCTGATGGTATTTCTGAACTAGGGACAGATACACTCCTCTCACATTGAATTCATGAGAGAAAAACCTAAACTCTCTAAAAATTGATCTATCAGTTTAGTACATTAGTGAAGATTTTTAAAAATTTCTTTTAGAATTTGAAAGACAATTTTAACACTCAAAAATGGAATTGCTAATATTGGTTGACAGATACCAATAAGAAAAACTTCATATTTATAATAATAAAATGCATCACATTAACCTTTCCAAATATGAACTTTTACTGTTCTTTCCAATCTGACCTCCTAGAGCACTGATTAGACTAGAATTGGAGCACTTCAGTTTAATCTGTGATATTTCTTAACATCTTTGTCATTAACACATGTGGTAACATAGTCTAGTTTACTAATTCCTTCTCTGAACATATTTAGTTTATGTTTATACTGCATTCCTTTCATTGTAATTACTATAAATTTCATCTTCAAGATTTTAAACATTATGTCCATTTCCTACAAATTCATTTGGACTTTTTTATGCGTTGTTACCCTTATCAAAGGGAGCCATGCTCTCTTCCATTTACTTGGAAATCTGTAACGTAATGATTTTAAATTTCTTTTTTTTTTTTTTTTTGAGACAGGATCTCACTTTGTAGTTCAGGCTGGCTCTGAGCTCACTATGTAGCCCAGGCAAACCTCGAACTCAGCAATCCTCCTGTCTCTGCCTTCCGAGTGCTGGGATGACAGGTGTGAGCCACCACGCCCGGCTGATTTTAAATTTTATGACAGATCATTCTGCAAGAGTCTGACACTACCTAAAATATATTGCCCTTCCAATAGGTGATTTTGTTTTGCCTTTCTTAGCATTAGATCTTCTTCAGGTGCTTTATAATTTACACTTGTGAATCAGTTTCCATACACAGAGATTCTTAGTTATTTCTCTCCGTCAGTTTTCATCTGCGCAGACCTCTCCCTGGTGCTGCTGCGATATCACTTGCTTTTACTCAGCTCCCTGTGCCCACAGTCAAGAATTAGGTTTTGTTATTGTCATCGCCTTTCCTGTGTCTGTTTGATTCATTTCTTGCTGCCCTTGGTATCAAGCCCAAGGCTTCCTGTATGCTAATGAGGGCACCATCCCTGAGCTGTGTCCCCAGCTAGGTTCCTCAGAGGCAGACAGGAGTGCACGGTGACACGAAAGCACTGGAGATCCAGGTCCTCCCTTAGCAGGTAGTTTGCCTCAGCAGTAGGTTATGAAATGGGAGTGCATTCGTGACACTTTCTGTCAAGGAGGAGAACATTCCAGTGCCCTCCTCATCCACCTTCCTCCTCAGATCTGGCATCGCACAACTTCTCGTTCCTCAACAAAGTCAGAAGGAACTGAAAGACAGACATTTGGGTCAACTTGGTACACTGAAGTAGCTACCACAGCACAAATAAAGAGAATTTCCAGAACTGCTATAGAAAAGGACAACAGTAGGTCATGCGTTTGACGTGGGGGGAAGAATTTTTTTAATTGAATTCTTTATTGGTACATTTTATATACACCTCACAATCACACATAACATTGGGGAATTTGTACCAATATATGACACCAGTCAATTCTCATTTTTACCCATATCCCCACCCACCCACACCTCCCCACGCCCTACATACATGCTCTTTTATTTTCTTTCAGAATCCTATTTATTGGGGGAAATATTTTGAGGGGAACTAATGGTATTATGTCTTTTACTATCATAAGATTTTTTAAAATTTAAACATTCACTGTACATGTTGAACACATCGTGTGCACCGGTGTCCTTTCCGGCCCTGGGCTTATAGCTACTTTCAAACTACAACCCGGGACAGTAAATAAAAGTAGTAGGAGAAGATTTTAACATTTTGTTTGAAGAGGACTGCATTAGGTCCTGGGACAGAAGCCCCCTGCTGAAGGTGCACAGTTTTATTTCTTTAGCTCTTGGAGTCAGTCCCTGATCACCCTGGGACCTAAACCCAGCAGAACCAGTTTGAGCCCAGTGTGTCATTCTTTAAAGCCCTGTGAGGTGGTTAGATGGGCTTGGGAGAATCAGAGTTCATTGAGTGCCTTCTTTTGTGAAGATAAGTTTATTTTGTAGGAAGTCCAGGAAGTAGGGCTCATCTCAGAGCTCTGCATCTATCTCCAAAGACTGGCTGTAGCATCCTTTAGTTATCTTACTCTTCTTTCTCTTCCACTTAAAAAACATACAAGCATATTTTCAGTAATTGCTTATCTAAAAATAAATAATGTTTGTATATTTAGAGAATTCTTGAAAGATTGCATTAGAGAGGAAAGGATTTAGCTCAGTGGTTCTGGAGCCTGCTTCGGAAGTACAAGGTCCTGAGCTTGATTCATAGTACCACCAAAAGAAAGAAAGAAGAAAGAAATAAAGAAAGAAAAAGAAAGAAAGAAAGAAAGAAAGAAAGAAAGAAAGAAAGAAAGAAAGAAAGAAAGAAAGAAAGAAAGAAAGAGAAAGAAGGAAAGAAGGGAGAGATGAAAGAAAGAAAAAGAAGGGAGAGAAAGAAAGAAAAGAAAGAGAAAGAAAGAGAAAGAAAGAAAGAAAGAAAGAAAGAAAGAAAGAAAGAAAGAAAGAAAGAAAAGAGAAAGAAAGAAAATAGAAACTACTTTTCAAAGCAGCCTCAACTACAACCTGGCAGTCATATCACTAAACTATTTTCCTCAGACTTCCAAGGCAGGGCTAACAGTCATCACCTCTCAACTTGTCTGATGATGACTTCGTAACTCTAACTAGATTAACAAATTTGGAAATGACTTGATTTCCTCTGAAACTAGTCACAGTGCTACTGTCGTTTTTATTTTCATTTGTTTATGATCATGTGAAAATGCTGTCCCACAATCTCGACCACACATGACAACTGCAAACTTTTTTTGTGTGTGTTTTAGATTTCATAAACCTAAAAGTTGATTCTAATAAAGTAGCTGGAGAACTCGTGAAATACTACATCTTGTATTTACTTCCTGAACATCAACTGGTAAGTAAAATGATTTATGATGGCATTCTTCTCTTTAATTATAAAACAACTGAGCCTCTAACTTATACACCTAAAGATCATATAGGCACTAGGAGCTAAGTTACTCAATATGTCAAACTGAATCACCAGAATATTATTGTATTCTTTTATTTCAGACTAAGCCAAAACAATCTGTGCATTAATCAAATCTTTAGGCAAGCCCTACAGAAAGCACAGCAATATGAAGATGGTGCCTAATGATTAAAGTTTAATTGAAAGTGACACTGGTGGGATGTGACACCACATTAATGATATTAGGACAATTTACAATGTAATCCACCTGTTAGCATAATTCTACCTTCAAGAGATCTGTTTCCATGTTCACCAGCCATTACATATTGGATTCACTGCTCAATGTGCAGACATACTTCATGCCTTTTCACACAAGTATCTTATGCAATTAATTATGTCATAACCCTGGGATCTATAATACAAATTCATGGCCATGAGGATTTTCTATGTATGTATTTGAAGTTTGTTATAATTTACATCTACAGTAGAGGGCAGATCAGAACTGAGGAGATGAGCATTTGCATATTTTTTAAATTTTAATTTAAATATCCAAATCTACTCATATGAAAATAACAACACTATAGTTTATAGAAGAGATGTACAAAGGAGCTGGGAAGGCAGAACTGAGGGACCCAGATTTCCTCTAACTCTCTCTTTTAGGCTCTATTTTCAAGAACTTATAGGAGCATATGAAGTAGTGTACAAAAACACAGACCCCTTCTGTGAAAGAATTAAAAGATTCATATCACGGCAACATATGTGCACCCATATCCATAGCAGCTCAGTTTGTGATAGCTAAATTTTGGAAACAACCCAAAATGCCCATCAACTAGAGACTGGATAAAGAAGATGTGGTTTTTCTATAAAATGGAGTTTTACCCTGCCATAAAGAATGTAAGTTTGAGTCATTTATATTCAAATAGGTGTACCTTCAGGGCATGCTCATAAGAGAAATAAATAGGTTACAGATCTGTAAATATCATACCTTTTCTCAGGTATAAGAAACTGAAGACGTAAATGAACTCTAAAATATATGGTAGATATTGTGAAGTAGAAAATATTCAGAGGGAAATGGGGTATAGGTTACGTGATAAGAGGAAGAAAAAATATAATAGTAATTTTAAAAAGGGAAACAGGGCTGGAGATTTAGCTCAGTGGTTCCGGTGCCTGCCTCACAAGAGCAAAGTCCTGAGTTCGATCCCTGGTAACCACATACAATGCTGGGCTTTGTGACTCATGCCCACCAGCAATCAATACCACAAGCCACAGTGCCAGGCGTGGTGGCTCACGCCTGTCATCCCAGCACTCGGGAGGCAGAGACAGGAGGATTGCTGAGTTCGAGGCTTGCCTGGGCTACATAGTGAGCTCAGGGCCAGCCTGAGCTACAAAGTGAGGCCCTGTCTCAAAAAAAAAAAAAAAAAGGAAACAAAGCTTATGTATATAGGGGGAAGGTATTGTAGGGTGGGTGGGGCAATGGGAAAGAATGAGAATTAAATTGTCATATACTAGTACAAATTCTCAATATTGCGTGTGATCATGGTTTGTATATATAATGTACCAATAAAGATTCAAATTAAAAGAAAAAAACACAGAGCCCTGATGTCAGTTGTGGTAGTGCACCCCTGGGAGGCAGGAGGATGACAAATTGGAACCCACCCTGGAGAATTTACACTCTTAGACAGAATTTAATAGAAGAAGAAGAAAGGAAGAAGAAGAAGAAGAAGAAGAAGAAGAAGAAGAAGAAGAAGAAGAAGAAGAAGAAGAAGAAGAAGAAGAAGAAGAAGAAGAGGAAGAGGAAGAGGAAGAGGAAGAGGAAGAGGAAGAGGAAGAGGAAGAGGAAGAAGAAGAAGAAGAAGAGGAAGAAGAAGAAGCAGCAAGAGGAGGAGGTGGTGGGGAAGGAGAAAGAGGAGAAAGGAGAAGAGAAAAAGAAAAAAAAGCCAGGTGATGTAGCTCATTATGAAGGCCCAGGACTGGACCGGGTCCCCAGTAATCCAAAGACTACTAAAGAAAACTATTTTAACTATTCAGACTGTTTGTCTTTAAAACTCTCGCTTTACACATTCTTACTAGTAAAAAGTGTTTTTAGCATACTTTCTAAAGTTTACCTGTATAATATTAACATGAGGTTCTGCTTATAAAACAAATGCAGAAAAATAGTCTATACAAAATGAAAATGTACAAGTGATGGCTTGAAAGTACAGAGTCCGTTTCTGTTTTACACCCCACCGATGAGTTGTGGCGAACCCCTTAGACCCCTACATGATACACACATCCCGCCGCGACATGCTGGCATGGATCCTCCACCACCGCCACGCCTCATTTTGCAGCTCTAAATACTCCATGTGAAAAGCACAGCCTCCGTGAGCTCCAACACTTTTCCGCATCAGGATTACCAGTAAAACAAGGATGTGAAAAGCGGTCAGCTACCTAGAGTTCCCGGGTTCCTTTTGGTAAAATTCACTCCTACTCAGAACTCGCTACTCTAGAATGATAACTTCTAAAAATATGCAACTCACTTTGTAATGGCAAGGTACAATTTCCTTACCTTTCTAGCTCTCGCACAAATAAAAAAGTAATGTACAGATCAAATATAACCCAAACAATGAAGTCAATGAAACTGAAGTTGCCACAAATAATTATGACAGATCTTGCATTTCTATCAAGTTGAATGATCAATTGTGTCATCTAGGAATGATCTCACATGCATACAGCAGGAAATTTGTCGCACAACGGGGTAAAGAAATACCCCTTTTATTTTCCACACATAGTGCTATGTTGTGAATGTGTTTCTCCAATGTTCATGTTGAAACCTCATCATCATTGGGTGGTATTATGACATGGGGTCATTTGTGAAGTGATTAAATCACAAGGATTCCCCCTCGCACATGGAATTAGCTCCCGTATAAAAGAGGTAGAGGGACTCAAATTTGCTTTTTCTGCTATATAAGGACGCAGTGTTTGTCTCTTTCATTATCTGCATGTAAGTCACAAATCACCAACTTTGAAGCCTAGAGTGAACCTTTCGCTGACACTAAGCCTGCTGGAGCCCTGATCTTAGACTTCCTGAGCTCCAGAACTGTGAAGAATTAACTTACAGTGCCTATAAATTACATAGTATAAGGCATTTTGTTATATAGCAACTCTAAACATTAAGACAAATACTGAGAAGTGTGGAGATAGGAAGTTTTTGGTGCTGGTTCAAGAATATTAAAGTGTCTGTGCCTTGAAAAGGAGTTGTGTTTTTCTCTCTTGGTTTTGAAATAACTCCTGCAGTTACTTTGTCTTTAATGACATTCTTCAATCATTGACCCACTACTGGCTACTCAATGTAATAAGAGTGTAACTATACAACCACCTAAAATTGTATTTTTAGTAACAGTGTTTTCTGCGTGTTGACAATTACCTTTTATGATAATTACTTGATTTTGGCTTACGTGTGCTATACAGGTGTCACTCATATTTTTATTATTTCAAACCAATAAACAAGTTTACCAGCGACTTGGAAATCTGAGGGATGCTGAAAGTAAAATGAGATATGCTGGCTTACCATGTGCACACTTTTTATTCATGGTGTGCTGTTTGGACCATTCCACCCTAGAATTCATTACTGTTAAATGTATGTGCAAGGTCATTTTTGCTGTTGCTTTCTTTGTATGTTACTAGAAAATTAAAATAAATATTTAGGAACATTGTGTAATTGTATATAGATGGACTTGACAGCCTTTGGAGCAGAGAACAGGCATCCAGAATTAAGGAAGGTCACATGGCAATGACCAAGGATCACCAATTTAGGTGAAATGTGAAGAGAAATAAGTCACAGCAACAGCCAGGAGCAAGATCATGTGACCCATGAAGGGTCTCACAGAGTTTGAACTCTATTCTCCATGGAATGGAGAATCTTTGATTGATTTTGAACAGGATAATATGATTTGGAAAAGTTTTGTGAAAGTGAAGTGAACTCCTCAACATCATGCTCTTTGTGGGCAAGTTGCAATTCAAACCCAGGTTTCCTCTCCAAAGACAAATCCAGGATATTGCCTTTCTGAAAGTAGCATCCAAATCACATTCTAAAGGCAAAGTTTGGATTCTCAGCAAACTTTCTTTATTTAGAAAGATTCTGCTATATCAGTCAGACCATATCCTGACACTGAAATTGATGAAACATGAAGAGAGAAAAAAGAATACAAAAGAGATCTCATTTGAAATATAGATAACTACTCTATTGAAAATGTTTATGCAAAATATCATGAAAAAGTAACTGAGATATTAATGTATATTGCTTACATTTACACACTATGAATTATAACCTGAACTATCTTATCAGAATAAATAGGATTTTATTGCAAAATCTCTGTACAAAATATAAATTGAGATGAACATTTTGTGTACAAAAGTCCTTTATGAATTTTCTTTTCTCCTTGCCACCAGGCATGTGATTAGATATATTAAAACACATGAGGAAAGCTCATGTTACATTTTTCCTCTCAATTGGAAGAAAACTCATGAGAGAAACTATTCCCTATCCCTGCACAATTTGTAGTCTCAACAAGATTAGATAGTTCAGAGCCTAATTCTGTTTTAAAATTCTTCCATTATTTATTTTTTTCTGAGGTCATTTTATTCCATTTTCCTTCTTTCCCTTCTTCTGCATGAGTTTAGACAAGACAGTTTTATGGAGGACAGTAACTATCTCACAACAAAATCGCACATTTATTTATTCAGTCAAATGATTTCTTGTATTGATGATTCTTAATTTCCTGGGCTCCTTTATATTTCTAAGTAGCAATGAAAATAAAACTTCCTAAATGGATTCAATAGTACATCAGGGTTATATAGATTATTCATTTGTTTTATGTGGGCTCTTAAAAACAAGCCACAAATTAGCTTGATAACTGCCAAAGTTATTCTTTCCTTCTAGAAAGGCTTGTATTTGGGCAGTATTTTATATTAGTGGTTATGGGCTCTCTTAAGGAGCATACCAGGCTGGGGCTTTTGCTCTGTGGTTCCCCAGCCTGCCTCCCAAGCACAAAGTCCCAAGTTAGATCCCAAGTACAAAAAAGAAAAGAAAAGGAAGAAGGACCTTGCATACCCAAGGGAAAAATATGACATGTTATTTTCATATGATTTCTTCATTTAGTATATCAAGGGCCATTACTCATGTCAGTAGAGAAACTTCCAATGAATTATTATTTTTCAGAGTTTCAACATATATAACTGTATGGAAGTACTAAACGTCATTTAAATAAATCCCTTCAGTTGTTAGGTTTTTAAATGTTTTCACTAATACAAAATTTACTGAGGAGCATAAGTAATCTATTTTAGAAACTAATCCATGGTTTATTTCCTATGACAGAGTTATAATATGAAATCTTTTTCAAAGGCAATCCTCTCCTCATATTTAAAGTGTTTTATAGTTTTGAAGATAACATTGATTATTTGAGAAAAAGAACAAAAGGAGAAAGAGAGAAAGAGACAGACAGAGACAGAGAGAATGGACTCTGGAGCTTCCTTGTCCATTCAGACCCATTTCATAACACACTGACAATGGTCTTTATGGACCAGTCATAATGCTGTCCTATCAGATTACCCTCATATCATATCTGCCATGCTTCCTCCCACATCAAGACCTTCGTGTGTCCTAGTTCTCTGCCAAAACATGTTTTCTGCCTCTTCTGATTAGCTCCTCTCCATCAATTAGTTTTCATCATAAAGTAAATTTCCTGACAGAAGCCAGCCTTCATCTCTTTGACATGTTAAGTACCTCTTTTAAATGTACCTCGAATTGCCTTTCTGCTTAGTACTTGCCATACTTAGTACATCTTACTACATTTTTTTTCTGTGATTTTTAACATGTCTTCAGCACTTAATCACAATTTTGTGAGAACAGAGACTTGTCATCATTGGTTACCTAGCACAGTGGTGCAAGTATGCATTTGTGTGTATGCATTTGCATACATGTATATGGACATTAATCAAATACATATTATATGCCAATGGTTATATCATGTTCATTAACCTAAGTATGTTCCTAGGAAAAACTTCTATGTATGTGTAGAAGAAATTTATGAAACATGAATATGTTTCTGGTTTAGTATAACTATGTTGACATAGTGATTGATTTTCTTTTATATATTACTTTCTGTACATCTCTCTCTGTAGGTAAGGCTAATTATACTAGAATCCAAATCAGTTTCATTTTATTTTGTTTTTTTAAGAAAAGCAGTCAAGAATGTAGTGGTGACTGAGCAAAATCAAGCCATTCCATATTACAGATGGCATTTATTTTATTCTATTTTATTTTATTTTTGAGACAGGGTCTCGCTTTGTAGTTCAGGCTGGCCCTGAGCTCACTATGTAGCCCAGGCAAGCCTAGAACTCAGCAGTCCTCCTGCCTCTGCCTCCCGAGTGCTGGGATTACAGGCGTGAGCCACCATGCCCAGCACAGATGGCATTTTTATGTCAAGTAATTTTGTGTCTTTTGGTTGGGAATCTACATTTACATAATCTTTTCAGAACTTCTGCAGAAAAAACAGAGAATTGTGAATATTAAACAAAACCTCCAATATCGCTCCTCTTTGTTTGACTATTTCACTGTAATTTACTTATCTTTCAGATGCTTGTGATCGGCACCTTCAGAGCAAATTGCCGGTCTTGTCTTCTTGCAGATCCTGAGAAATAGGTTTCTATACAGTTCCAACTTCATCTCTGTCCTGTGATATGAGGTTTCACTGTCCCAAGTACAGGAACACTAGTAAGATTCTTCTACTTCCAGAAAATTCTTAAATTTGTACTCTAAGTCCATGTGCCCTACTTTGTTCTCTCCTTCAAATTGCTCTAGATTTTAAATGTCAACAGTTGCAACTTACTAGCTACAGTTGTTTCCTAGTTTGCTGGAGAAGGAGTTTATAATCACTTTTGTTCTTTGTTAATATTTGGCTGTAGAGAAGAAGAGGAATAGAAATATCTATATTCTTCCATCTTTAACTGGAAATTTTAATCAAAGGGATTATGAATAAATATCTAAAACTACACTTGAAAACACTCAATGCCTAGTCAGAGGAAATAGTTCTTAAATAAAAACAATTTCTATTACATATAATCTATGGTGCAATATTCAGTAGTTGGTTTATTTTAATGTCTCCATTAGTCTGTATCATAAAATAACATTGCAAACAAAAACACACATGTAGGCAGTATTTATAATTTTGTATGGTATAAAGCAAATGAGCTTATGTTTTATTCCCTAAATAAATAATGCCATACCATTAATAATTCAGTGTTTTAACAAAATTTTAAACTTTGATGGTGCCAAGCTCTCATTAAGATAAAGAACATTAGAAATTCTCATGTTTTGGACACCTCAGGGTCCTAGTTTAGATGCTGAAAAATGTCTATATATGGGAAGAAACAAAGGATTTTCATTTTGACATTATAGGACAAGTCCTAGCACTTGGGAGGCTAAGCCTGGATTGACAAGGTCAAAGCCAGCCTAGACTACCAAGAAAGATCTTGTCTCAAAAAAATGCTCCCAAACTGGAGATTTAACTCAAGTGGTACTGCACCTACCTTGGAAGCAGAAGGCCCCCAGTTCAATCTCGGTACTAAAAAATAAAAAAAAGTGGCTAATAAGTAATAACAACACATTGGAAATCTGAAAAAAAATCCTGATTAATAAAATAGATCATTTACAATTATTAATTTAAACATTAGGATATTATGTGAGCTAAAGCTTCATCCACTAACATGGATTTAGCTCAAAAATACAAACAAATTAAAAAAGAGATGATCATTTAAATAGTTTAAAAATAAAAATTCAATACTCATCATTTCAAACATTCAAAGACTGACCAAGAAGTCACATTACGGTCCATGAATTTTATACACAGCATTATAAAGGGCACAGAGAAGCTGGTACAATTTAGTGACTGAGTACGAGCCTGTCTCAAAATAAAAAAATAATATATATATATACATACATACATATATATATACATATATATATATGTATGTATATATAATGGCTGTGGATATAACTCACTGTGAAGACCCTGTGTCCAATTCTTAGTACTACAAAACTAAACTAAACTAAAAACTGAACTAAAAGGTCAGGAATAGTCCAAGCAGGGAACATGAGGCAGATTGTTAGCTGTAACAACTGAGCTGGTACTTTTCAAAAGCTTCTTCCAAAGTACTCAGTCTTTGGAACCTGAGGGAGGAATGGAAACAATGTTTCTCAAAAGCTACTAGTTTCTCTCTCAACTTCCTACAAAAGTAAAGCAGATGTGTTTGCCAGGTACCTATTTTATCATTCTTGATAATAAACTGCCTTAAAAGTAATGTCAGAGCCTTAGGGTCTTTCCAGTCTTCGGCCAGTGTCCCTAGAGCACCACCGCTTCTTAAAACCACGTGGACAACAGACTCTGCCAGTGTCATCCAAAGAGATTGGCCTTGAAGCCATATTGACAACAACCAAGCCAAACACTGTGGCAAGACAAAAACATTCACAATAAATATTTTTAGAAATATGTTTGGGAATGAAAAGGATCATACATAGCACAATGAGTACTTCCGGTTTTGTAGACATTTAATGGTAAAAGTACTACAAGAATTAGAAGAGAAATACAATTGTGAGATGATTAAGCCCCCAGTACATAGAGCTGTTAGCTGAAAAAGTTACTATTTTTATAAATTGCCAGTCACTTCATCTCATTGGGTTTGTTTTATGTCTTGAGTGTTCCAAGTTAGTTTCCAAAATATGTTCTGTCATGAAAAGATCCAATTATCTACACAGTTGTGTCCTACCCATAGTCCATGGGTCACTTGCCCCCTCTTGCTTTAGAATGTTACAATAAAGATACAAATAATAAGCTGAATGTATAGTGGCACATGTAGTCTCAATATCTGAGACGCTAAGACAACAAAATTTTAAATTAAAGTCTCACATTACAACCTAATGATTTTGATACATACTGTCTCAAAATAAAAAATGAAAAAAGGGGTGGGGATTTAGCACATTGTGAAATCCTGGATTTTAATCCTTGGTACCCCATAAAAATAAAAATGTAGAATTTTAAAAGTTTTACATAAGTAATAAATACCTATAGTATATAAGGTACTTCACACGTAGCTCAAGTTGATTCCTTTTCTCTCAGTGTAGTGCAGGAAGGCAGACATTTCTAAACAACGTCATGGAACCTATCTACACTCTGAAGGATTTATCAACAGTCACTATTGACAGTCAGGGACATTCAGTGACTTACTTTACATAAAACAAGTGGAAAAACAAGCTCACAGACAACCCAGCTGGATAATGTTCACAGTCTGAATATTACTGTGGGAAGTTGTATTAGATGGGTAAGATCTTATGGGTGATTGTGAACAATGAAAACATGACAATTTCCTACTACAGATGATTAAAGAATTATATGACTCACATTTTCAAGTATGTTGTGTATCTACATTTTCTTATCTCATAGAAACAAAAAACACACAAAAGAAAATAAAAAGAAACATAAAATAGAAATGTGGTGCTTTTTGTACATGTGAACATATTCTAGTGATTATTTTTCAATTATAGTAAGTTTTATTTTACTTTTTTATAAATCTGAGGTTAATTTTATCCAAACTTTTTCTTCCTTATATCTGGTCTCCATACTTCCTCTCACACCTTCCCTATATTTTGACCTTGCACATGGATCACTTTCTTTCAAAAGGATAATGTCCAATTGTCCATAATTGTAAAAACTTTTAAATAATGATTTATATTTTTTTAAAATATTGGCTTGTTTGGGTGCACTTAGAAACATATAGGTGAAATATTCATGGTATGAATGTGTACTTTTGTTGGTGTTTCTATGATTTGTACTCCAAAATCTCCTCACTGATCCCTAAAAACACAAAAGAGGGAGGTGTGGCGTAGTGTACAGAACTGAGAATGTGGCGATGCTGTATCTACTGCTTTGTACACATGGGGTGTTCAAGTAGACTGTGATGGTCAAGAAAAAAAGAAATTAAAAAATAAACGTTCAAGAACACTTGACAAAGTACTAAAATAGATTGAAAACTGATAATCTTTAACAGAAGGCAAGAAGAGCAAGCTATTTTAATTTTGTATGAAATGGTTTTAGCTGCAGATGCCAATAAAAGAGCAAGTGAATAGGACAAAAAAGAGACAGAGAGCAAGAGAGATTCCTACTGTTGTTCAACAGTAAGAATGTGCCAGTTCTTCCTAGATGGAACAAAACAGTCTCAGAAACTATAAGGCTGGACAAGGACCACATTTTTCTCCCAGAGTATGTGGTTGTAGTTTGCAACTAATGAGAAACAGACTGAAAAATATCTGACTGCAGATTTTTCCAAAGCGTTGACAGTCAACATCTGGAGAGATTAACAGGAGTAAACTAGTTTATCCAATTAAAGCCTTTGATAACTTGCACAGCTCATTTAGTAATAACTAAACTGGGATTTACAGTTTATAAAGTGTTTTCACATTAAAATACTTCTAAACAAAGTGTTTGAATGTGGCCACTGAACTAGATTATTGTATGACACACAAAATATAGCATGTGTGTGTTTACTATCTGAAAACATGTTTTCTCCACTTCACTGAAAGCAAAAGTACAACAACTAAAATCATAAAACATCTGTGATCTATTTATTTCACTTATTGGCAAATACCAGATCTTCTCTTTGATATGAGCACCTGTAGATGCAAATAAGCTCTAGAAAGTATGACAGTTTTTGTAGACTGGGAAATTTCCAAAGGAAATGTGGTGTGAGAATATAATGAGGGGAAGGAATAAATATGATTCAGAAAGAAAATAAAAGAGCATGTATATAGCGGGTGGGTGGGGATATGGGTAAAAATGAGAATTAACTTTGTCATATATTGGTACAAATTTCTCAATGTTATGTGTGATTGTAAGATGTATATAAAATGTACCAATAAAGAATTCAATTTAGAAAACATAAAAACTTCAGAGTAAAACTTTTTTAGTATCAACAGAGAAAGATAATCTAGACCCCATTGACCTAAGCAGATTGACATGAGAATATATTTTAAGAGTATAATCTTAAATTGAAGAAATTAGGTTTGTTCAACCTCACAAAATTTCCCAGCTGCCTCAGTTTCCCTGTAGATTTCTGGTATACTCTACTAATCAGATAAAAAGAGATAGGCAGTAAAATAATCATTTAACTTGAGCCATTTGGTCCAAAAGACAATGAAGTACACTTTGTGTTCCCTTTTGATATCAAAATTCTGTATGGGTTAATAAAATTCACAGCATACAAAGTAAGCTAAACAAATACATTGTGTGGCTCTTCTGAGCTGAAGTCTACCAGTAAGACTTCAGAAACCATTCTGTCTCGGTCCATTGTGCTAAAATCACATTGTTCTCTACAATAAAATGTTATAATAGAGGAAATCTGGAGAATCTCCAAAGTTTGATGGCTTCTGCGACATGTTCCTCAGTTTCCAGCCTCTCATGCTGAAGCCCAAGTTTAAAGAGTATTAATATTTGAAGCGAATGCCCAGGGCAATGACAGTTGTTTTGAATATTTCAATACAAATCAGACAGAACAGAGAATTTCTCAGTGAGAGTTATTAACATAGTCCAGGCAATTTAAAGCTAAGGCAGGCAAATCCCAAACTCAAGGCCAGAACATATAACTTAGCAAAGCCATTCTCAAAATTAAAAACCAAAAAGGTCTGGTGATATAGGGAAGTTACTAAGGGTGGAATACTTGTTTAGGCAGGACAGAACCTTGGGTTAAACTGAGTAAATTTCTGAGTTAGTTTTTCTATTTAACTGTTGTTTTTAAATTGCATCTCAGGCCCTATAATCTCCTTTATAGTGTACAAATACAATAAGCAATTTTTATTCTACTACTCTATAGTGAATATTATCATCTGACCTTTATGTGTGCAAAACTATTCTAGGCAGAGAGGTACAGCCCAGCTGGGAACTCAACAAACAGTGTTTCTATTTTAATGAGGGAGGTATCAGAGACAACAATAAAGAATGAATCCTCATAGTTTCTTTGCAAAGGTAATTTACTTTGAGTTAATAATAAAGCATACAATATGAAAGGGGGCACAGAGTTAAGGTTGTCAGCTAAGGATTCTGTGAGGAATTGAGCTGATCCCTGAATTGGGTTCTGAGCAGACATTAGGGCCAGTCATAGAAAAATAAGGGCAAAAGTATTTGACACAGAGGGAGTGGTAAATTCAAAGACTCTGAGTTAGGAATGAGATTTATTGTGCTAGATAAAGAAGGCCAATGTGTTTAGAGCAAATTTAGGAAGTGTATTATGAGATAAGATTAAAGAAAGATCAACAAGTCATGCAGACCTTAAGATTATATTGTAAACCTAATAGAAACTATTTAAGGATTTTAAACTGAAAACAACAGAATTTTCCACTGAAGACTGGGTAGACACAGGCTTGGAGAGACAAAAATTAAATCAAGGAGACCTGGTGGAAATCACTGCAGTAATTTGAAAGAATCAGAGCATTAGTTTATTAGATTTAGGGATGAGGTTAAAGAGAAGGGCATGGTTTTGTGGTAGATCTACACAGTTTTGTGGCAGGTATAACCCTCAGCTTTATGGGTGTACAGCAGTGGTGGTGAACCTACAGCACACGTGCCACAGCAGGGTGTTTGTGTCATTGAAAGCTTAGAAAGGTTTGCCTAGGATGTAAAAATGTGAAATGAAAAAGTAAATAAATGACAGTCAGGTCAGTTTTCTAGACTGAAAAACTGAGTTAATTATTCTAGTGGAAACAAACTAAGGACTAAGATAAGGTGGGAATTGATAATTCCATTTTGGATATTTGATGCTTGGTAGTTTTATTATATGTTCATTGTGGTGAATATCAACTGAGTAAATAAAAGTCTGCAATTGTGAGGAAGCATCATGGTTCCACAGTGGTGGCAATGTCATAATAGATAGTTGAGATTCCAAACATGATCAAAGTGAAATTATGGGAACACAGAAAATGAAATAAAGACTAAAACTGAAGCTTAGACTTGTGGACACTGGGAGGGAGGTGAGTATGTCTGATAGCGAAAGGAACTGAAAAGGAGCAGACTGCGAATGAAGTAAAACACAAAACCAAACAACCAATAAAACAAACATAGGCTTCCACTAGGAAGCTTTAGTACGAGCCAATTCTGTGTCTCCATCTGCAAATCCAGAACACTGCTCAGTTGTCTTTGCTCCCACCCTTGTCTGAGCCTCCCTAACCTTTGTGCAAATTGCTGGAATAATGTTCCTGCAACCACCTTTTCCACGCAAGCAGCCACTCAATTCTGTAAACTCAGCAGACAGGTGGTATTAATCTGCTCCAAGTCCTACTATGGGTCCCCATGTAAAGTCAACCCCTTCCCACATTTCCAAGGCCTAAGGAAGTTTTCATCTTTCTCTCTCACTTACTTATCTATTTATTTTTATTGGTGCACGTTTGCAACACATAGTGATTAAATCTGTTGCCAGGGGTCAGCACCTGTACATTACACATTTTAACTTTTAGATTCCCTTCTTACCCCTCCTCTATGTCCTTTACTCCTTAGGTCTTGAAACCCTTCCCTTTTGCAAAAAGTCTCCCTGTTTCTTACTATCTCTCTTTTATTTTCATCTGTAATTTCTTTCTACTTTGGGCTTCTCATACAAGAAAAACATTGCAACATTTAGGCTTGTGTTTCTGATTTATTTCACTTAAACTCTGGTCTCAGGGTGAGTCTATCTTCCCAAAAATGAATCAAATGTATCTCTTTATATGAGAGAAGTACTCCACCATGTGCAAATGACTTTATTTTCTGGCATCTTGCTCTTTATTCGTACTTTGATATTCTCATAGGTGATAGACTTTCCTGTTGATTATGCTCCAAACAGCCTGCAAGCAGTGCAGGTTATGAAAAGTTAACTCCTAATTAGCTTGCTACAAGAAGTAAATCTGGCCAAAGTTATGTGACTCGTAGCATCAGAGTAGATGCACGACTCAGGACCAGCCCTTGACCCCCACCAGTGGCCATAGTAGAGGCCGAGAAGTGGCCTGTGAAGCTGTGAGGCTTAATATGAGATAACGTGGCTGCTGAAGCCAGAATGACTCACCCAAATTCTGCTCCC